>JASANE010003769.1:0-11440 GCA_030248225.1 Trileptium ribeirensis
AAAGAGGTAGTTAAAAACTGCATAAAACTCATATGTGACACATGTATATGTGTAGTACTGTGATGCTTTAACTATTGACGTTTTCAATCAGTAAACATGATGCGTGGCAATTTTTTGTTATAACGGTCATTGACGAAGCAAGTTTAATGCATAGCGTTATGCTACCTATATAAAGTTATTCCAAAACGTTAGAGAATATTTGTTATATAAGGCCAGTTGCACGCGTTCCGTTAGATTTGCCACAGGCAAATGAAACCCGTTAAGTTACGTTTACCGTATAAGGTAAACGGAACGCGTTACGTAACGTTTACCATATACGGCAAATTGAACGCGTTGCGTTATGTTTACCATATAAGGCAAATGGAATACGTTACGTTAAGTTTGCCATATATGGCAAATGGAACGCGTTTCGTTAAATTTGCCATATAAGGCATATATAACGCGTTACTTTACGTTTGCCATATAAGGCTGTTCCAGAACCATCATTTATATTCTACTATATATATTGTCGCAATTGTTAAGGTATATATGCGCATAACCCGCTGAAGCATAATACGAATCGTTCGTTTAGAAATATAAATAATCTGATGACCATAACCTTGTTATTTCTGCATTCAGTGAAAAGTAAGATGTTGAAAACTGTCAACGGATACATATATATATACCAAATTTATATTTTTAATATATTTTATATACATTATATTTATATACATATACCGAATCTATATATTTATATATACCATTTTTATTATATAATAACACATTTGATTCTCATGACAATTACTCCCCCATAGCTCGTGGTCCACACTATATAAATCTTACATTTTGACAGCCACTGAAAACTGTTCTTGGCCGATTTTATCCCGTCGAGCCCGTGGTTAGCACTAGCGTCAACATTAGTTATATATATCTAAAAATTGCTGCTTTTTGTTAGCATGTTTTGTGATGGCACTGCAAATTTGACTGAAAAGTAGTCAAGAATTTGCCGCTCAGATTCGAGGTGCTCAATTTGTTTCGAGTTGTTGCTCAGTTTTGGAGAAATAATCAGACAACTGTTGATTCCAGTCATTTTCCTAAGCTCTCAGCTTTAACAAGTCAGCTCGAAGCCAATCATTATCGGCTTGAATCGTTTCCTGATGCGATGTCTCTCGGGTACTTGACGTTACCAGGCGCCTAGGTTTGATCGGCTATACTCGTCCACTGGTGTTGACCTGCTGCCGGCAGACCTGGCTGATGATTATTGTTTGAGTCGTGCTGTGGCATTTGTTATGTATACAGAAAGAAGATGCGAGCTTGGAGTATTTCTCCTGTGTCAGTGACATGCTGATTATGCCGGAAATATTGGGAGAGCAAACTGAGATCTGTGATATGTGTCTACGTCAAAGCAGATAAGAATTATACTGTTATTGCGCATTCAGTCAAGTCGAGTTCGGCACTTTATCGACGTATCGCTGGACTGTCCACAGTCTTTAAGAAAGTAGGAAGACTTCGATGGCCACATGTTCAGTTTCGGTGGAAATTTCAAAGTTTTTGGGGACATAATATTGCTCTACATGCTACACATTTTCATATAATTACTTTTAACTTTCGAACAATAGTTTTATGCTAAAAACTCGTTTTAGCATAAAAAACAGTAGCAGCTGTTTAAAAACATTTAGCTTGCACAAAATATTAATTTAAAGACATTAATAAACTTTGGATGTAAATGAACAAGGGGGGTGGGGGTGAGTTGAAGCGGGCATCGGGGGGAACATCTCAAGAACGTGGGAAGATTTAAAAGGCTAAGGAATTCCCTTATGCCAACTGTGGACAGGATTTTCGTGAAAAATTACAACTAATATCCTACAAAAAGAAAATGTACCAGTATATATATATCGGCAGCAGTTCGATAAACCGGCAACTTTTAGATAAACCACATATATACTTCTGTATGGTACTATATTAATAACAGGGAATAACCGGAACCGAAATTTACCGGAACCGGAACCAGCACCGGAACCGTCCATTTAAACCGGATCCGGAACCGGAACCTCGTCTTCGAAAATTATATATAGTAAAACAGAAAATGGAAGAAATGAAGGTATAGTGGATTTAAAATGCATTAAAAATAACTTTTACATTAAACTTAATGTGTTGCGATGGTATTATTGCCTTTCTGAAACTTTAAAGGGACTGAGGAAGCTAATAATATTTATTTATCGATCAAATATGTCGGTTTTTGGACATTCAGAGCAAAAAATGTGTTCCACTATACACCATTGCGTATACTGCGTCAAGCCAAATGTGCTTACAAAGCTTGGAGCGTAGAATACACACTTTCGCTCCCTTCTCCAGTCGCCTCCCTTTACTACACATACGTTTGTTGCATGTTCTTCTGTAGGAAACTTAAAATTATTGGTTTATATGATTCTAAGAGAAAATGATAGAAGGTAATTTTCTGATCAGTGGTCAGACACTGGTTAGGCTAGCCTTGGACAAACAGTGCACGTCATTTAGATCATAATGATAATAACTTTCTAATCAGGATGCTATAAATGAGACACACTGTGAGGCTGCTCGCACAGTTTCAATAAATACAGTTCATTACCAAGAAAGCAGTTTCTAGCTGCGTTGCAGATAACGTTAGTTTACTTCAATTTAGACTGATTTACCAGGTTTACCAGCGCACTGGCGGATACTTGACGCAATTTATGTTAGCCAAGCATACCGCAAGTACTTCTGCGTAAGCCATACTCTGTAACCGAGTTGGACCGGTTTAATTCAAACGTATCCCACAGACTTCTGGATGTGTAAAATAGCTGCTACAAACATCGACCTGACTTTGATTTAACAAACTCCTGCAGGTTATTATGAAAAATTCCTGCTCAAATTATGTGCCCTAATTACGTTTCACACGGCAAATTGGTTAGTTAATCCTTCTTTTGCTTGGTTGTATTGGAGCTTGATCATTGTATAATGTATATATTACATATGTTTGGATTACAGATAGTCACCTTATAGTCACCTTCGACCCATGGATCGCTCGATGCCCTTTGACAGTTTCCCAGGTCTCTTTGTCACCATGGGGAAGTCGTCGGAACCATCATCATGGTTCCCGCCATGTATCCTGGAATATTATTCAGGCGAAAGAGCACGAATCCTGAGGCAGCGAACCGCTACTGTGGAGCCGAGATTTGAATGCCCCTAGAGACGGTGCGGATACCACCGACTCCGATAAGTTGTTCCAGGCTGTAATATTGCGACATGCAAAGCTGTAACGTCGTATATTTGTGCGTGGCAGTGATTTCGGATAACGCTTTAAGCTATGGCCTCGTAAGTGTTGGATTGGCGCTCGGTTAAGAATTAATTCTTCGTCGAAGTTGACCAAGTTGTTAGAGAGCTTGTAGAACATGATTAAATCAGCCCTGAGACGCCTAGTTTTAAGTCTCTGTAGACCAAGTAGGTGTAACCGTTGCTCGTACGACAAGTTGCGAATGGCGGTAACAAGTTTGGTCGATTTTCTTTGCACCCGCTCCAACAAGTCAATGTCGCGTATAAGGTAAGGAGACCCGCAGGATGCATATTCGAGTTTAGCTCTCACTAGAGATTTATGTAGAGTAAGGACAGTACGTCTAGTTAAGTTTTGAAATGAACGTCTTATTTGATTTACCTGGCGCATGGAGTTGGTTGCAATATTATGACAATGCGTGGAAAATTTTAAATCGCTAGATATGTCGACGCCCAAATACTTCGTAGATTCTCTGGTGGGAATTTGACAACCATTTAATATGTAGTCATATGCAGGGTTGTTATGGCCAAAGTGTAAAATACTACATTTTTCTATAGAAAAAGTCATTTAGTCAGAAGCCCACTGTGAGATACCATTAATATCGTCTTGAAACAATTGGCGGTGGTAGTCCGGGCATTTTGAGTTAAGATAACGAAAGAGCGCAACATCGTCAGCAAATTTTCGAACATTTGCCGATGTGTAATCGTCAATGTCATCAACGTAAATATTAAATAGTATGGGCCCAAGTACGGAGACCAGTGGGACACCGCTTAACACTGGAACGTTTGCCGAATTGCAGTTATTGACGGAAAGAAACGTATTGCGTGCGGTTAGTCAAAAACCAGTCAAGCCAGCCAAGTACTGAACCCCGAATACCATATGCGTAAAGCTTTTGAAGAAGTTGCACGTGTGGAACTTTATCAAAAGCTTTTTTCAAGTCCAAGAAGACTGCGTCGACGTAGTCACCCCTGTTTATAATCGTGGTGATGTCATCCAGGAAACTTATTAGTAATGATGAAGCAAAAAACGTGGAAAATTTTAAACAAAATTTTTAAATCGGAATTCCGGTTCCGGTATGGTTTTTGCCCTTTGCCGGAACCGCAACCGGAACACCATTTTCGCCGGAACCGGAATTCCGGTTACTCCCTGATAGGGTTGTCTTTACTTAAACAAGATACCGGCTACGCCGTGGCAGCCCAGTGCAATCAGTGCGACATCGTCAAGTGAGCCGCAAAATGCGACATGCATTATACATAGGAATAGATATTATGTATTAACACTCATAACATACAAAACGTCCACGAAGACAGAATTTACTCCAAACAACTTTATGAAAAACAAAACTCGACTGCACATTATTACCAGGGAATACCCGGAACCGAAATTTACCGGAACCGGAACCAGCAACCGGAACCGTTCATTTAAACCGGATACGGAACCGGAACCTGGTCTTCGAAATTTATTTATAGTAAAACAGATGAGGGAAGAAATGAAGGTATAGCGGATTTAAAATGCATTAAAAATAACTTTTCCATTAAAGTTAATGTATTGCGATGGTATTATTGCCTTTCTGAAACTTTAAAGAGACTGAGGAAGCTAATAATGTTTATTTATCGATCAAATATGTCGGTTTTTGGACTTTCAGAGCAAAAAAATGTCTTTCACTATACACCATTGCGTATACTGCGTCAAATCGAATGTGCTTACAAAGCTTGGAGCGTAGAATACACATTTCGCTCTGTCTCCAGTCGCCTCCCTTTACTACACATACGTTTGTTGCATGTTCTTCTGTAGGAAACTTAAAATTATTGGTTTATATAAATCTAAGAGAAAATATTAGATATAAGGTAATTTTCTGATCAGTTGTCAGACACAGTTTAGGCTAGCGTTGTGCAAGCAGTGCCCGTAAGCTAGATGATAATGATAACTTTCTGATCAGAATGCCATAACTGAGACAAACTGTGATACTGCTCGCACAGTTTCAATAAATACAGGTCATTGCCAAGAAAGCAGTTTCTGGCTGCGTTGCAGATAACGTTAGTTTTCTTCAATTTAGACTGATTTAGCAAGTTTGCAAGCGCACTGGCGGGTGCTTGACGCAATTTATGTTAGCCAAGCATACCCTAAGTACTTCTGCGTAAGCCATACTCTGTTACCGAGTTGGACCGGTTTAATTTAAACGTATCCCACAGACTTCTGGAGGTGTAAAATAGCTGCTACAAGCATCGACCTGGCTTTGATTTAACAAACTCCTGCAGGTTATTATGAAAAATTCCTGCTCAAATTATGTGCCCTACTTACGTTTCACACGGCAAATTGGTTAGTTAATATTTTCTTTTGCTTGGTTGTATGGAGCTTGATCATTGTATAATATATATTACATATGTTTGGATTACAGGATGAAGCAAAAAACGGAAAATTTCAAACAAAATTTTTAAACCGGAATTCCGGTTCCGGTATGGTTTTTGCCCTTTGCCGGAACCGCAACCGGAACACGATTTTCGCCGGAACCGGAACCGGAATTCCGGTTACTCCCTGATTATTACCTAGCAAAACAGTTCGACTGCAAGCTGATAAGTAATTCATCTTCGGTCCACAAAAGCGAACAACAAAAATATAAAGTATATAAGATATATATGGCCTGTCCACAGTGGGGGATGGTGGACCCTACTTTCCAAATCCCTCATGTTCGTGAAATTTCGTTCACGTCCGCCCCTCCTCTCGGCCGAAACCGCACATGTTCAACTAAATCCAAATATTTTTTACGTTTCAAAAGTTATGTTTTTGTATGAAAAATGTTTTTAACCTTAATTACCACTACGTATTTAGAATGCTAAAACTTCGTTTTATAACTTGAAAATAAATGCACAGTAGTAAAACTACATGAGAATATGGAAATATTTAGTATTTTAAGCAAAATTTATTCCTACCACTGAAATTTCCTCCGAAAATGAACATGGCCCGAGTAGTTCCCCCTTTTCGGAGGGCTGCGGACAGACCAAATATATATCATAATATTATTATAAAGTATACCTATATACTAGGCTCTCCACAATTACTGACAAACTTCAATTGTGCTATATATTTATTGCCACCTGTCAGCCCTGATTTAGTAGACTGGTTCGGTATTGTATAGCAATCGTATGTTCCAAAAGTGAGCAATCAAAGCCGAAAAATTGAACTTTTATTAAAACAGAAACGCCGTGTTAATTCACGATAAAACCCAATAAGTACGATTGTCAATCAATACGTACCAACCAGTATGCTACACGTCGTCGAGATAAATTTCCTATTCCGCACCTCCAACTACGAATTTCAGCTGTAACTAAAACATTACCGTGTGGGAATCGGCGCCCTACAATGGGAACTTCCATCTCGATTAGAACATGAGATGCGTGTTCGACAAGTATAAAGCTCAGTGTCTCAAAACAGCAGTCAATCAATTCGCCTGGGTGGACAACTCAATGTCCTAGTTATTCTCGAGAAGCGGCAGCTGACCACATCAATACTAACAGGGAAAGCTCAACAATCACGCGAAAGAAGGAGTTACAGAATTTTAAGAACCCAGTTATAATATGAAGTTTGTTACGCTACCAGTAGCTCTAACGTCACTTTTGACAATTGCACCGTATAAGAGACGAGCTTGTAAAATCAACAAGCCAAGTAAATTACCACAATACAGATTAGATATGCCTGGTGGCCCTCAAATATTTTGTGGCACAGTTCAATATAAGATTCGAGATCAGAAAACTATTAGGATATGACTCACTTCACAATATAGCAAAATCTGGAACACCAAAATAATATAAAATTTTATGAATTTTCCCATTGTTGAATATTAAGCGTCGACACAAAATAAAACTATACGCAACTATCACCAAAATGATCAAGAACAGAAAAGATTTTCCGAAGGTATGTAGCTTAGGTTATTAGTGAACAAAAACATCACAGTCTGATTAGCAATAACAAGCAATACAAAGTACGTAAGAACAGCAATATCTCAGCTTGGTGGGAGACATATCCGAAACTAAACCATTAACATAGCTGAGTATGCTACTGACGTACAACTGGTAAAAAATTTGTTTGAAATTAAAAACTTTTGAGATGTTGGGTTGTAAATTTTCTGCTTGGGCCCTGCGATGGGAGCTTGAAGACGATGGGATGTGAAAAGCATCCGCTGAAACGTTGGATAGGAGTGCGACTCGAACCACCGACCTCGAGCCTTTGGATACACGAGCACGCGCTCTATCGATGCTGAGCTATCCCTGCCCATCACAGCACTTATAAGTCTGCTATATGTGACATCCCACGTCTTTCAGTAAGGCCTACCACTGGGCTTTAATTATATATATTTCTCACATAATTCGATATATTTTATTTCTCCATTAATAATGAATATAAGGAGGCGGCACATTAGGAAGTTCGGCACGATTAGAAGGGGTTGCGTTAGGGCGCAGGTTTTTGATTCTGGGTTAGTTAGATGGCACTAGTATCGATCCTCAAGTACTGTCGGGGAACCGGTAGGCTACTGAGGTCCAAATTTCTTCAAAATCTTAAAATTGAGGTTTTTACAAAATTTCTTATATATATCGGTCCCAAATTTTTGGTTTCTTAAAATTTCAAATTTTGTTGTTTGTTTCTATCTAATTTGCATATATTGCGTTATTTGATTTAATTAGCTAACAAGGTTTTAGTTCGGAAATTTTAGTTTTATTAGTCTAGCTTGTTGCGACGGTCGATACGCGTTCTTGCACAAGGAAGTGTATTTAATGTCTAATTGAAAAGGTTACCTAGCTAGGATAGCTAAGCTTATTACGTCAGCCGTGCGGTCGGTAGGTTTTGGGGTTATATGCTATTATGCGAAAAACCTATTATATCATTCTGGCTTAGAGTTTAGCTGTTTTCTGATTGCTTTTACAGCTTAATTTCATGAACGTGCACATAACTGCGTGCAGACGATTACTTTATTTTTGGCATATAGAACGGTGTTTACGAAAGACCTATACTCGGCTTTCCAAATTATTATAATCTATTGTGAGGAAAGACCAATACTCGGCTTTCCGGATTACCACGATCTATTGAAAGAAAGACCTATACTCTTCTTTCCAGAGTTGCTGTGCAAAAAGGGCTGAGACCGAACGGAACATTTTATTGCACCTGGATTTGAAGTGTGTCTTCGGAAATAGTGAGAAAAGTGGCCTTTAGGTTGAAACTTGCTCCATACTTAGGCAATTTAAAAATAGTATCAATTTTTTTAGTAATATTACTTTTTCCCAAATAAAACCTTCGGTTCTATAACGTATAGGTACTTGGAGTGGCACCGTATTAACTACGTATAATAGCTAATAATAGCTTAAAATTTGCGGCCCCAAGTGTTGAGTGAGAAAGGCAAGGCGAGTAGAACAGGTGGGTCCGTGGATAGTACTATTGCTTGTTGGGTCAGTCAGCCATTCGGGGGCGACTCAGCAAGTGGTGGTATTCTTGAGGAGACGGGGCGAGTAAGGGGGGGATTCAAACGACCAACACCTCCAGAACTCTATACCTAACAACCAGCCAGTTGGTCAGCCATTCGAGGGCCTAGGGATTGAGCAAAACTTCCAAATACATAGTAGTCGACCGCTACTGTCTAGTTCACATAGGTAGCCGGCTAGCCATAAGAGCGACTACAAACATAATATAACCGGCACTTATTAGCGTAAATCTAAGGCTCAGGTTGAGGTAATTAGTTAACCCTGCAATAGCGCCAGCCATTCGGGGGTCGATTGTATGAACTTACAAGAGTGAGTAAAGTAACAGCTGACGTAAAACCAACCGGTGATTGCTTAAACCTTACCCCTAAATAAGGCATGTATTAGCGTAAATCTAGGACCTAGGCTCAGATACTTATATAAACGTGCGTTGTCAGCCATTCGGGGCGGTCGTCTAAACCTCTTTGTAGAATAGTATATAACCTAATCCTAACGCTAATAGATTTAGGGAAAGTTCGTCGGAGTGCCCGTGGCTAAAGCAGTAACAATATCCGAATTAGGCGAAATCAACTAGTGATTTAAAATAGTGTGATCAGAGATTATTGGTACTAAAGAATTATAGTACGGCGGACACTAACCTACGGGCGGACTCTAATTGCCCAGATAGCAAAAGCTTGTCACAGCCCACGAGTACTAAGAACTCAATTGTCGTGCCTTAATCCTTTATCCGGTTTTGTAATAAACATTATTTGCTACGTGTTTGATATTCAAGTATTTGAAACGGGACGATCGAGCTGAGCACGAGGCAATCCGCGACGCAAAATATAGGGCACGAGTACTGATCACGCAAAGGACGCGCGCCAGCTTGAAAGTCCCACCCGCATACTACTGGCCGCACCTCGTACCACACAATCTTGCGGTGACGAACCCCGTTCCCATGTAATACCGATAGCCGTCATACGGAAAATCCTATTGCAACCCCTACCCCTGAGAAAACAGCATAAAATAACACGTACGACTACCATTTTAGTTGTACATTTTCTACTTGAGCCTAGCGATTGGAGCTCAGAGACGAATTGACATGAAAATCAGCGGCTGCACAGGCGCTCTACCGACTGAGTAATTCCTGGCCGACATCACAGCAGTTATAAATACGCTATATGTATGTTTCAATTATGCCTAACGGTAAGAGCTTGAACACGGAGGGAATTGAAAAACGACCGGCTGAAAAGTTGGATAGGGGGTGGTCTTCGAACCCATGATTTCCCACTCTTGGATCCGCAAGTAGGAGCTCTAATCAACTAAGCTATACCTGCCGATTTCGTTGCAGTTATTAAGCCGTTATACTCGACATATGCGTGGAAAAATCATGCTACTCATCGCAATTTGAAAACACTGTTTATGAAAACTTAGCTACGTATTTAAAAATATTACGTACTAAAAGCTAGTATAGATTTCGCTAACTATTCCTCCGCTGAGAATTATCATTATCATGATTATGCTATACTAAAGTGTAAATTAGATATTAACTGCAAAGCCAGTGCAAAGACTAAGTGTACCATTAGCGGCTGTAAATGACGGTTCGCGTTCAACTTGCCGCAACTCTAAATCAGAGGATTAAAACTCATTTTCATAGCAGCCCAAAATTCAACGAAGTATAACGTTGGGGGTTATCACGCAAGCTGACATCCAGCTGACATCGGAGATGCATTAAACAAGAGAAGAAAAATACTTTGGGATCATTGGCGTGCCAGAATCTCTCAGCTTAACATCGGAAGTCAATGCGGGTGCTTCAATCAGACAAGATTCCGCTTCTATCCTGGCATTCCTCGCTTTTAGGAAATTGTCGTGATTTCAAAAATCTACTGGAAAATAATGCTTATATTTGGCTTTATTTGATGAAAGTCTCAAACTCCATCGTGGCGAATTCAATTTTTTCAACTGGTTAGGATTTCAATAAATTTACGCACAAAGAATTTCGTTCGACTGACGATTCAAAAGCGTGCCAAAGATCGCAATCTTAGCTAAAATTTTAAGGCTATCGGTATTACACATGGGAACGGGGTTCGTCACCGCAAGATTTGTGTGGTACGAGGTGCGGCCAGTAATATGCGGGTGGGACTTTCAAGCTGGCGCGCGTCCTTTGCGTGATCAGTACTCGTGCCCTATATTTTGCGTCGCGGATTGCCTCGTGCTCAGCTCGATCGTCCCGTTTCAAATACTTGAATATCAAACACGTAGCAAGTAATGTTTATTACAAAACCGGATAAAAGATTAAGGCACGACAATTGAGTTCTTAGTACTCGTGGGCTGTGACAAGCTTTTGCTATCTGGGCAATTAGAGTCCGCCCTGAGGTTAGTGTCCGCCGTACTATAATTCTTTAGTACCAATAATCTCTGATCACACTATTTTAAATCACTAGTTGATTTCGCCTAATTCGGATATTGTTACTGCTTTAGCCACGGTATTGACTCAGTTTTAATCTATTAGCGTTAGGATTAGGTTATATACTATTCTACAAAGAGGTTTAGACGACCGCCCCGAATGGCTGACAACGCACGTTTATATAAAGAATCTAGCTGGGTCTTATTTACGCTAATACATGCCTTATTTAGGGGTAAGGTTTAAGCAATCACCGGTTGGTTTTACGTCAGCTGTTACTTTACTCACTCTACGTAACTGAACGAAGTACGTTAGTGACAG
>JASANE010003770.1:0-46360 GCA_030248225.1 Trileptium ribeirensis
GTCGTATTCTTCGTTCAGTTACGTATACTTCGCAAAGATTATTGCAATTACACATGATAGGAAAATTGAAGAAGTAGCTGTATCTGGCAAAGACTATTTTTATGAGACTTCAGCGATATCAAAGCGGGTGGTATATGGCTTCATTTAGAGTGTTAAGCTTTTATTAAAAATAACAGAAGCAATCTTAAATTTGACTAGCAATTTTCATAAATGGAGGGTTAGGAGTGGGGCGAGCGACCGGCAACAGGTTCTTTGACTTCAGGGTTGACCAAATAAGGGTTAGAGGACGCAAGTCTTTAAGAGGGCAATCCTAAGCCCCTATGGACACTTATGACCCAACTGCAAAATTAATTTTAAATATAATCAATTCAAATTTATTTGCTTTTGCGATTTGTGTAGCTTTTATAAATATTATTGTTTTGTATTGATGTTCTTAAACACTAATAATTGAGAAATCAGCTGATACTTTGACAGGGCGTTCTGTTTCAGGCGTATCTAGGCACAATCGTGCAAAACGAAGTGCCCTCGATGACAATATCAGTGACGATGATATGGACGGTAAAAGTCGTTCCCATAGCAACCGTCAATGTCAAAGTGGTTCTCATGGCAACGGTCAATATCAAAGTCGTTCCTATAGCAACCATCAACGTCGACGTCGTTCCCATGGCAACCGCCCATCCCAGAGCCGTTACCATGGTAACCATAGCGAACGGTCAATGATCATGGTTGATAATAGTCGTCGTCTTGAGAAACGGGTGACGTTACAATGCTTTGCCAAATGTTTACAGGCTGGTAATTCGCTCTACGTTTGTGTTGATCATTGTGGACAGTATTATGGTTAAATGAAACAAAAATTAATTACGCTGGAATCGGGAATCAAAGGGGTGACTGAAATATTTGTTGCTGACGCACATTATAAGCTTATATAGCCTGTGTCTGTGCTATTTCTGCCTTCATATTTATGTCCCTACCCTGATTTACAACAAATGATATATATGAAAAACATTCGGCTGGCTGTTCATGAAGTATCGAAATCGACTGATGACAAAATCTTTCGTCGCCTTTTTTTCAACTAGTCTCATAACAATTTTTCGAGAATTCGCTCAAGAGTTTTTGGTTACATTTAAATTTAGAGCAAGGCCGTTGAAAATATAGTATTATTTCTTCTATAGTAAGAATTGGTGACATAATTTCGAAAAAAACCGTTGCCTACAAACACGGAATTACAAGGCTGACATCTTATTTTGCGCAGCTTGAATTTTTTGCAGGGCAACCGTCCTACAACTTCTCTAAACGTATGTGGATGTTGGACCTCCAAATTATTTATTAAAGTTGACCCCACAGTTTCGATTTTCGTACTGGAGACTTTTTGATAGGCTAGCTATGGTGCCCTTATAGATGAGCAGTTTTAAAAATTTGCAATTATTTTGATATACGTTTCATTCACAAAATTGTAGAAGATGGACTCGGACATGCCGTAGGTAGTTTGTTTTATCGGCTGAAGCGGTGGTTTGTCCGCTTACCTCTTGCCTATACATGAACCTAGTCCCGAAGTCCAAGGGGTGGGTGGGAAATAGGGAGCGGCGAAGCGGAAATCTCCGGGGCCCCATGGGAGACCTTCGGCCTCCCAGTAGCGTAACCTTGTTGGTGTGGGAAGGTCGTCGAGCGGAAGGCTCGCTGCCTCGGCGGCTTCGGCACCGCTTCTTTGTTTTACGCTTGCGGCGCCTTCAGGGGACAGGGTTGTACCATCTAAGGAAGGTAGGAGCCTCAGAAGGTAAACCCTTTTTCCCCATATGAGCATGTATGCGCCCCGCCCCATTCCCAAAAGATTATTGGCAATACCACCACAAGGTTCATAGGAGAGTATCTAGTACAATCTGATTAACGACACTTCCAGGAGTGGGTGGGTACTAGATATGAGCTCGACAATAACCAATGAGACTGAAAGACGACTAGCAACCAACGATGGCGGCTAATTCTCTTTAATCTTGTTAGGTTTTGGCGAGATTATACCACCAAACGAAGAATCTTGGTGGTGTACCTTCTGGATTCCTTAGGGGTACAGCCCAAAAACGGCCACATCATGAAGAGGTAAGGTGCACTACGTGAGTGTAAGCGAGCGTAATATTCACTCTTCTACAAAGTTTTGAAAGAGGTTTTGATGTGATAATGTAAGAACTCCTACTTCAATGTTGAGTCAAGGTGTTCTAAACAAATACACCAGATAGTGAACAATTTTATGCAGGTTTACAATGTGCTATGTGTGTATTCGTGTCTCGCTTTAGTATCAATAAGTCATCGATAATGTTTTAAAAATCACACCTGGTTTTGATAACATAATTCTTTGGAACAAAATAATTTCCTCTGTTCAGGCTTTGTAAAACGAACCCATCATTAATTTTAATTTTCCGTGCTTGATATGTTCAAAAATTTGCCTAAAGCCAAAGCCTAAACAAGGCAAACAAACATATTTAGAAGTCGAATCCGCATTTGTTTAACTTCCTCAGAGTCTGAGTGTTCTCCTAAGTTAATAACTCATTTAGTATTCCCATGGCATGGAATAATTTATTTAGGGTTCCCATGACATGGATAAAGCCGACGCCAATCTATTTAGAGTCTCGGTGTCCTCCTAAATTAATAAATTTTTAGGGTTCCCATGGCATGGGTAAAGCCGGCACCAATCTATTTAGAGTATTGGTGTTCTCCTAAATCAATAATTTCCTTATGGTTCCCATGGCATGGGTAAAGCCGGCACCAATCTATTTAGAGTATTGGTGTTCTCCTAAATCAATAATTTCCTTAGGGTTCCATGGCATAGATAAAGCCGGCGCAAATCTATTTTAGAGTCTAGGTGTTCTCATAAATAATTTCTTTAGGGTTCCCATGGCATGCGTAAAGCCGACGCCAATGTATTTAGAGTCTTAGTGTTCTCCTAAATAAATAATTTCCTTGGGGTTCCCATGGCATGGGTAAACCGACGCCAATCTATTTAGAGTCTGGGTGTTCTCCTAACTTAATTTCTTTAGGGTACCTATGGCATGCGTAAAGCCGACGCCAATCTATTTAGAGTCTGGGTGTTCTCCTAAATTAATAATTTCTTTAGGTTCCCATGGCATGGGTAAAGCTAGACGCCAATCTATTTTAGAGTCTAGGTGTTCTCATAAATAATTTATTTACGGTTCCCATGGCATGCGTAAAGCCGACGCCAATCTGTTTAGAGTCTTAGTGTTCTCCTAAATAAATAATTTCCTTGGGGTTCCCATGGCATGGGTAAACCGACGCCAATCTATTTAGAGTCTGAGTGTTCTCCTAACTTAATTTCTTTAGGGTACCCATGGCATGGGTAAAGCGGACGCTAATCTATTTAGAGTCTGGGTGTTCTCCTAAATTAATAATTTCTTTAAGGTTCCCATGGCATGGGTAAAGCCGATGCCAATCTATTCAGAGCTTGGGTGTTTTCCTAAATTAATAACTTATTTAGGGTTCCCATGGCATGGATAAAGCCGACGCCATTTCGGGAATGTGGAAGTGGAAGTGGAAAACCATGCAGAGCCATGTGGAGTCCGAACTCCGCCTCAACTATACTGCTGCGCTGTAACCCCCGCATTTCGGTAATGTAGAGGTGGAAGTGAAAAATTATGCGCAGCTCTGTGGAGGCCAAACTCCGTCCCAACTATACTGCTGCGATGTCACCTCCGCATTTCAAGAATGTGGAGGTGGAAGTGGAAAACTATGCAGAGCCATGTGGAGTCCGAACTCCGCCCCAACCATACTGCTGCGATGTCACCCCCCGAATTTCGGTAATATAGAGGTGGAAGTGAAAAACTATGCGGAGCTCTATGGATGCCGAATTCCGTCCTAACTGTACTGCTGCGATGTCACCTCCGCATTTCGAGAATGTGGAGGTGGAACTGAAAAACGATGCGGAGCTCTGCGGAGACCGAACTCCGCCTCAACTATACTGCTGCGATGTAACCCCGCATTTCGGTAATGTAGAGGTGGAAGTGAAAAACTATGCGCAGCTCTGTGGAGGCCACACTCCGTCCCAACTATACTGCTGCGATGTCACCTCCGCATTTCAAGAATGTGGAGGTGGAAGTGGAAAACTATGCAGAGCCATGTGGAGTCCGAACTCCGCCCCAACTATACAGCTGCGATGTCACCCCCCGAATTTCGATAATGTAGAATTGGAAGTGAGAAACTATGCAGAGCTCAGTGGAGGCCGAATTCCGCCTCAACTATACTGCTGCGATGTCACCTCTGCATTTCGAGAATGTGGAGGTGGAAGTGGAAAACTATGCGGAGCTCTGTGTGGGCCGAACTCCGCCTCAACTATACTGCTCCGATGTCACCTCCGCATTTCGAGAATGCGGAGGTGGAAGTGGAAAACCATGCAGAGCCATGTGGAGTCCGAACTCCGCCCCAACTATACTGCTGCGATGTCACCTCCGCATTTTAGAATGTGGAGGTGGAAGTGAAAAACTATGCGTAGCTCTGTGTAGGCCGAACTCCGCCTCAACTATACTGCTGCGATGTCACCTCTGCATTTCGAGAATGTGGAGGTGGAAGTGGAAAACTATGCGGAGCTCTGTGTGGGCCGAACTCCGCTTCAACTATACTGCTGCGATGTCACCTCAGCATTTCGAGAATGTGGAGGTGGAAGTGAAAAACTATGCGGAGCTCTGTGTAGGCCGAACTCCGCCTCAACTATACTGCTGCGATGTCACCTCTGCATTTCGAGAATGTGGAGGTGGAAGTGGAAAACTATGCGGAGCTCTGTGTGGGCCGAACTGCGCTTCAACTATACTGCTGCGATGTCACCTCCGCGTTTTAAAATGAGCAATACGTACTATGTCGTTGTACTTCGTTCAGTTACGTATTGCTGTTAAAATTGACTCATTCAGTTCTGAGTCAAAACGATTCACTCGGACTAAGTCAACACACTTCAGCTTACAGAAACGACTATCTCTTTCCTTCTTAAACTAATGTGTATTTCGTACAATCTTGAGCAAATTTTTGCCTCTGCGGGGTCGTTTTGGAGAGAGCTCGTCCATTAGCCACTACGCTATCAGGGAACTGTTGCTCGGTTCCTTAAGGAGCCTCACAAACCGAGCGAACAACAACGCACGTGCAAGCGTACGCTACACGATAAACTTGGTTAATGCGCCGCGTTGCCGTGCACGCGTTAGCAAATGTGTCAATTTAAGAACGAAAAGGTTAAGCTTTCTGTCATATAATATTTTGTCGTTTTGCTTCAAACAATGGTTATATACGGCAATTTGTAATGGTTGTGAATAAGTTTGGAGCACGGAATACTTCTAGATTATTTACAATTGAACGTTTATAAAAAGATATGTTGACTAGGCTGTGCAAACGTACACATTTGTGAAAACATTGTAACCTAATGCTTTTTCGCCAATGTTACCTGTGGCAGCAAAGCGTTCACGAAGATTCAGTTGATAGCTGTCAACAAATCTATTTTGTTTTATGCCATTCGGAAATACTAGTGGAACACTGAAGACTACGCAACTGATCTTGAAGTACAATTTTATTTTTGTCGTTGCGCAGAGTGTAAACCTATATTATTTTATTGCGTTTCTGCACAGCTTCAAAGGTCAAGGTATCCCTAAGGGACCAAAGTGTACTGTATGAAATGCCGTTCTCGATTTAATAAGCTCTCCAGCCTTAGCCTAAAGCTAAGGTCCTTATATGAGACTTAAACGAGCCCTAAGTCGGGGGCTGCCGCCCCTGAACCCTCCGCTCTAAGTTTTTTTTCTATTTTCTAACGACATAACGTATTGCCCTTCAGAGTACCTGGGCCAGTTCAAAATAAGCTCATCCCGACAAATTCTACTTCAGTTGGAATCCGATATCATTCAAAGAATCAAATTACTGCTGCTACAAAATAATGTGCTGCTCAGGTGCACCGCGTTTACAAAAATTTGAATTTAATTCCTGAAACCAAGCTGTAGGCTTATAAGGAAAGTCAGACACCATTTAAAATAAAGCTTTACTGAAAGAAAACAGGTATTATCAAAAAATAGAAGCATGAAAATAACTTCTTAGTACACTTAAAAAGCGGTTCTTTTCCATTATATATATCCCCCAGCCCGCGTTTGCACAAAAAAAGGGGGATAAGGAAGATGATTGTGTGTACCGCTCTTTAACCCTGGGGTTATTCCGAGCGGGGCCTTGCGGAGCAGGCCAACTCCTGAGTGTCTTTTTAAGGATTGTTTTGGTTTGAGCAGCGCAACGGTTGTCCTAGGGACGTATAAATATAATACAGTGATAAAATAATGGTACAGCGCGAATAAAGAAATGGAGCATGCTTACATGCCTAAATCATGCAAGCTTGTATTGTATGAAACATACTAAATGTGGGCGGCAAAGTGCATGCGACAAGCATTAACTTACCTGGTAAGTCGATCTCGATTTCTTTGCGCGTCTTGATCAAGTCTTAGCCGTATGGTGTATCTAAAATCCTGAAAATATGAAGGTTACAGTATCAATTCAGCATAGAATATTCAATTTATGATCCGCTGTTCAAGCCCAAGAGATTGTAAATTCGTTTGTACATTTTCGTTTGTTCTGGTTGGGTAATGTTGGGCTCTTTCAGTCTGTCAGAGTATGGGCATCCAGATAGGTAGCCATTCGTTGGGTGTATAACGAGGGACTGAGAGAGCAGTGCGGACAGCCATGTTCTGGACGAATTGCAGTTTTCGTAGGTGGCTTGATGCGGCTCCGCAGTAAGCGATGCTGCCATATTCTAGGACAGGTCTTAAGTATTGTTTATAAAAGTACATTATGGTATTAGCCGAACAGCCCCAATCCGTTCCTTTTAAAGATTTTAGTATGTTACATCGAATAGTGGCTCGCTTGACGACATTATTGATATGTTGACCGAAGGTGGCATTGTGGTCGAATATTACGCCAAGGAAGCTGGCAGTTCTAGATAGTTGTATATTATGATTTTGGATTTGGATGCTCAGTGGCCTATTCCTGTGAGTATTTGCGAATACCATCTTGCTGCTGAAATGTATAAGTTTGGTTTTGTTCGGGTTCAGTTTGATTCGCCACTGGCAACAATAGTTCATTAGTTCATTTGTTTTCAGTTGTAGTAGACGTCTGGCCCTAAAGATGTTTTCGTGCCTAGTCCATATTGTACTAGGACCAGTTCTGGCCCTAAGGGATCCCAGCTGCACCACTTTCAATTTTCGCTGTGGTGCCCGGACAACCCCGGCTTACACGATTCCCCGGTGGACTCTGGTCAAACCGATGAGAACCGCTTAGCTTAGTAGGCCGCCGACGGGTTTACCAGGGTGTTCGGCCTGGCCCCTATAGTGGCCCACGTGCCTAGAGGTATGGAGGTCCCCCTGAGGGAGGGTCATCCCCTAAGCCTGCTCACAGGTAGTGAGGTTGCCCGTCATTCCCTCTCTTGGTTTCAAACCCCCTGAAGATGCAAGAGGGGTGGGACATATCTTATGGGGTTCTCCCGATTAAAGGGTCAGGGTAGTGAGTTTTTTGTCTGGGCGTTGAGTTGTAGTTGGTTTCAACGGGACGTATGTTTTAGTTTACCTGATTGGGCCTGAGTGGTACATTTCGGGTCAGTTAGTTGAAGTTGAGGGATAAGAGATTTGGTGTGAAATTCCGATCAGTTATTTGTGTCCGACGACAGCGAGCGCAGGGTGGCACAGAAAAACAGCCTAGTGAACACGTGAGCGAATAGGAATTCTAGGGCGTATCGAGCGGAAGGGCGATAGTGGATTTAGCGGGGTTCAAGTGGCAGAGACTCGATGCGAGTTCGAGCACCGATGGCATACCCTAATAATCAACCAGTATGCACCCTATAGTAACAAGCACTGCGCTTAAGTTTGTCGAACTTTGCCGAGCGGGACAAGATCGCATATAAATCCAATACAACCAAATCGCTTGAATGCCAGAAACACTTTAACGAGTTTACTGTTCCTCTAATTTTAGCACTGCAAAACTACTATAAACCACCCTCCGGGTGCACGATAAAATACACAAATATTTTTAGACACATAATGTACATATATATCACCCAATCGGGGTGTGCACAACGATTTACGGTTCACCTATTCAGGGGAACATGAGCATTCTCCGAGAACAATTGCTTGCAGTCTATTTCCATAGCTTTGCTCTACTATTTGGCCGTTGACAAATTTTGCGAAAACCTTTGATGCCGTGGAAAACATGAAAATCCGCCCCTGTCGTTAGGAAAGCACAGATTTTTCGCTAAACTGGCGTTACCGTCCCGACACCCCGAGGCACCCCTTCCCCACGTCTGCATGGCAAAAGTTCCCCGGAGTGAACAGAAGGCCCAGCTAGACCGCTGACCAATCGAAACTGGTCCGA
Organism: Trileptium ribeirensis; assembly: GCA_030248225.1. Taxonomy (NCBI): domain Eukaryota; kingdom Metazoa; phylum Nematoda; class Enoplea; order Enoplida; family Thoracostomopsidae; genus Trileptium; species Trileptium ribeirensis. The sequence goes on from JASANE010003770.1 coordinate 8,377, forward strand.
ACAGAGGAACCAAAATGTGACCCCGCCTGACATACTGAGAATGGCACCCACAGGAATTACTTAAGCCCGAGTCGGGGCTGGACAAAATGTAACCAAAACAAAATAATGACAAGGCAGAGTCCTATTGGCTTTGAATACATGTTAAGCAACCGTTTGACTGAACCTAGCCAAACACTCCACTTAGATCGGATAAACGCTGAAGGAACCTATAATTTACCTAAAGTAACTGACAAGACCGATTGAAAGTTCCTCTGCAAACATAAATTTACTCTACTTTAACGTATTACAACTCTGCGTCCGCACCTTTGTGAACTTGCAGGCACTCCCAGGACCGGCACAAAATAGCCCCGGGAGTGGGGAACCAGTCGAGCATGGAACAGCTTTTTTGATTCAGATTTACCCGAAGTCTATTAGTCTAAATTTTTGTGTGCGGGCGCCACACCTGCGGGGGGCCCGGGGCATCCGTCAGACGTCCCAGCGCCCGCAAGGGCCGTCCCTTGGCTGAAAATAAACTACGAAATTCGCAAATTGAAAGGCCTCGGGTGGAGCTCTTCCGCACGTCTGCATACCGAAGGGTCCACCCGGGCGAGCGCTATGCCAAGAAAACTGAAATAAAACGAAAAACACGAGCAAATCTAACCGGCGACAACCGCCGAAAAACCCGACAACTTTTGACTACCAACTTCTCGACTGGTCCCGGCTTTGAAAAATGCCGTTGCCTTTTATATCGACTGCGGACCCCCTTTTTTCTTCGGGGTGTTAGAACTAGCCAAAGCTAAACTATAAAATTTTCAAAAATTTAAAATATATCTCACAACTTGTAGAGCACGACAACTTAAAGCTAAGTAAAATATACATCAAATGGTTGATGTCTACAATACGTCAAACAACGGTCTGCTTTATATATATATATATATATATATATATATATATATCAGCTTGGTACACATAAATGAAACCGGCTTTCACATCGGTCAATCCGTGTAGCCATTGCAACAAAGCCGCCGCCAGCAACAATAACAAGCTGCAATGTACCGTGGCCGAAAGATGCCAAAGCAGCATGAACCTCGCGCTGGTCGGCGCGAAGAAAATTTTAAAGCAACATATAACGGCGCTCAGAGTGCCGTTTGCTCATAGGGATATCGGCACATTTTTGCCGATATCTCGAGAACGAAAAAATAGCCGGCTGGGGGCAGGACCAGAATCATGCCCTGGCAGACCGGCTACTGATAAAAATTTAAAATTTAATGTATCTCCCACGAGAGGTCCGTTAGAGGCCAGTTTAGACGCCCAAAATCAAGAATTTTAGAGACCCATTTAAGATTAGGGGATCCTGAGCGGACCCGAGGGGGTGGGCGGCCCCGGTTTTGAATTAAACAGTTAGGAGAGAACCCGATAAGTGTCCCGGGCTCCAAAAATCGGGGAGTTTTGATTGTTTTGGGTGTCCTTTTAGGCTTAGAAAATGGGAGGTTTAAGCGCCTGTTTGGGAATCCGTAAGTAGTTGAGGGATCCAAATTTTTAGACCCGCCGGGGCAATTTGGGTCCTCAAGAGGGTTCAGTCACCCCCGTTCCCCTAAAATTGTAAGAAATCCAAAAATTGAATTTTCGCGTCGCACCCTAAAATGATGTCTTAGGAAATTTTTATAGTTTGATTCGGCCCACCTTTAAGAAATTTCCTTGATTTGTCCTGGTTTCCCTTGACTCCATAAGCTATACATGCAGAAATATACATCGAATATACGTGACACTCCTCAAAACGCACAGCAGATATGCTTAACGGTAATGATTCGGCGTGTGCCCTGGGATCGGCCCAGGGTGACCAGTTTTCTTATAACGCCAAAAATCCCGATAAAATCGGTTGGTCCCCGGCCTCTCCGAGCGCACACCCGTACTTCGCGCAAATACAACATCATGTATAATACAATGCACAAGCAATTTATATACGTAGTACGACATTAATTTGTTTCACGAGGATCGACCGGGCACCCCTAATAGTTAATCCTGTCTTTCATATTTGGTGCCAAAATCATCCCGTGCACCGTCGGGTGGTGGAGTGTGACCGTACGGATACAACATAACGATATACAATTGTTTATTTCACAACAAAAACAATAATACTGCACAATGATCATCTGATACTTGGGTCACACTCCACCGGTGTCCGGCCGTCCGTTCCCTTCATTACCTATAATTTTAGCACACCTTTAATGTTTTGTCATTCTCTAAAGAATTGGGCTGTTACAATATGGCGATGTCGTCAACGAATTGACTGGCTTTAGTGTTGGGATTATTTGTCAGCGGTGCGTCGTTCGTGAAGATTATGTATAGAAGTGGACTTATAACCCCACCTTGAGGCACTCCAGCCAAGGGTGAAAAGTGGCTGGATTTTGTGCTGTTGACTTGGACGTAACATACCCTATTTTGCAAGTAGTTTGGTATCCAGCGAAGTTCGTTGCCGTGTATTGAGCCTGCAAACATCGTGTATATTTTAAAGAGTAGGCCTTCATGCCACACAGAATCGAAGGCCCTTTCCATGTCGGCGAAGAGCGCGAAGCATTGTATTTTATTTATCCTTGCATTAGAGGCATCTTATGCGAGCCGTATCAGGTGGTCGTTGACTGACCGATTACTACGACTGCCACTCTGTGCCATATTTAGAATGTTGGCAACTTCAAGTCCATGGCGTATTTTGTTGCTAATAATTCGTTCAAGGAGCTTGCCAACAATAGGTAGAAGTGTAATTGGTCGATATGATGCGATCAGTCGTGTGTCTTTGTGCGCTTTAGGGATCATTACGATCTTACTTATTTTGTAAATATCTGGATGCAGACCAATCTTGTAACATACTTGGAATAGTTCCAGTAATGATTTAAGGAAAGCTTCTGGCGCTTTCCTAAAAGCAATGATCTTTATGCCGTCGTGGCCGGGTGCCTTATTTTTTGTTTCATTTATAGCCGCAAGTAGTTCATCATATGTAAAATCTTCATCAGTTCTGGGTATGTTAGTTTTATGTGCGAGGACAGTGTTGCAGTTACAGTTATACCATTCCGTAAGACGGCAGTAGTTGTTATTGTCGATACCAGGAAACTGCTGTGGAGCCATTTTTGCTTCGAGATGATTCTTGAAGGCTTCAGCACAGTCATTATCCGTTCTGATATTTGTTGTGGTATTGCCCCTAGTTATGTTTAGGACCGTTGTTCTGTTTTCTTCGGAACGTGCTTTTGCTATGCTTCTTAGCTTTCTCCATGCATTGCTAATATTATAACGGTGATCTATAGTAGCAGTAAATTCTTCCCAAGCACGCGATTTTTCTTCTTTGAGCTTTTCGCTGATAGCCCTGTTCAACAGGTTTCGCCGTGTTCGTAATTCTTGCCGGTCTGGGTGTCTTTGAAGTTGGCGTCTTATGCGTTTACGTTCGCGAATCATTACGCGTAGTTCATAACTAATTTTGAATTTGCGATTTGGTTTGCAGTTTCTGGGTATCGATAGGTTCAGTGCGAGTTCCATAATGAGAGACAATAGTTTGGCGCGATTGTTAACAACGTTGTGCCATAGTTGTGCTGGGGTATTGTATAGGTTTGTTATCAGATCTGTGCGAGGAAGATTTTCGGTAATAACCGCTTGGTACCGTAACCAGTCAGCTTTAGAGTAATTAAGTTTCGGTTGGCTTGGCTTTTCAAACTTGTCTATCTTGCAATTTAGGGCACATAGCAAGGTTTCGTGATCAGACGATATGATTGGGCTAATCACTTCGATTGGGTCCGTGTATTGTGCAATGCTGTTGCTGACCATAATTAAGTCAATAATGTTTGTACCGTTAGCGTGGTAGCGAGTTGGGGTGTACATATCGTTTTGTATTATTATTCTATCGTTGTTGATAATATAGTCCGCCAGATTCGTTCCACGGTTATTATCATTTGCTCTGTCGTCCCATAGCCAATGTTTTGCATTTAAGTCGCCGGCTATTATGACGCTGCTGAATTTGTTGATACAATATTCTATTATTTGAGTATCGACACATTCGTTACTTGGAGGGTGATATATGCATAGCAAACATGTTTTTAAGTTGTTGTGTTGTGTAACGCAACAAGCTACTGCTTCAGTAGAGGTCGTGCTAGTTGGCAGTGTAACTGGCAATGGCTTGAAACATTTCTTTATTGCTATTGCTACACCCCCACCGCGAGCGTTCTGGTCCTTTCGTATTCAAACTCTTGGAGAAATACTACATTCTTGTTGATGCTTAGTTTAGTTTCGTTTACAAACATACAGTCCACTTGATTATGCGAAATGAAGAAATTTAGCTGCTGTGAATTAGTTTTAGCACTAGTATATTGGATAATGCAAATATAAACTTAGCCATGGTTGATATTACCAGAAATCTGTCTGGATCGTGCCTGATTGGTGATATGTTCTTTTATAATTTCCATCAGTACCGGGTCGCTTGTGATATTGTAACCCTTTACGAGTGATTCTTTCGGGATGTCAGTCCTGAAATGGTATCGCCCGGATTGGACCGTTATTTCTTCGAGATTCGTTTTGTTGTTGTCGTCCGTTATTTTACTTACGATGTCGTACACAAAATGCACGATTTGTCGGACCAATTGATCGTATGAAGATTGTTGGGTTGCTTTCACTTTCGCTACTGTTGCATAGGTCTTTTATTCAGCGTCAATATGCTTTTGTTGCCTTGTCATAAGCCCCGGTTCAGTTTTTGTTTTTTCAACAATGGAATTCAACTCATTTTTGTATACTTGGCAGTTCTTAACGAAGCTAGGATGCTGGCCTTGGCAATTCACACAGCATGGCGCGTCTGCACATTTAGTATCTCGATTGCTAGCAGATGGACAATTGGTTTTGCCGCAGTTGACACACTTTGGATCCATTTTGAACTGTTTTGCGATATGACCAAATGTTTGACATCTGTAGCATCTGGTAGGTTGTAAACCCAGATCATTGGGCAATTCACATTTGATTTTGTTGTAGCCAATACCAGTGAAGAACCAATACTACTGCTTGATATTGACAAAATTGAAGGTGTTCACCGGTATTTCACTCGTAGATTGTGTGCAAAACTAGGGCTAAAAAAATGAGTTATTGTGAACGGTTAAACTTTTTCAAGTTAGAATCACTGGAGTTAAGGCGCATTTATGCCCATCTGGTTTTGCTATATCGAATAGTTCATCACGAATCAGTTTTGCGCTGAAGTGACTTTTTGATCTGTCTCCAAATCTTACCACTCGAGGCCACTATTTGAAGTTGTTTGTACCGCGACATAAGTTGTCTCTTGTCAGACAAAGTTTTGCTTTCAGGACTGTACCGTTATGGAATTTCCTTCCTAGTTATTTGAGCACAGGCCAACCCGTGGTTACTGCTCAAACGGTTGTGCTTTTCAAAAGTAGACCGAAATTGGTAGATTTTTCACAGTTTTTGAAATTCACCAGAAATATTGAATTAGGAACATTTTCAGGGTGCGCGTAAATGGGGTTTTCATCCCCTATTCACCCTCCATCATCCACCCATGTCACATCTATTCATTGATGTTCTTTGAATTAACATTTCTGTGTATTATGATATTAACGATCATAGTCTGGATAATTTTTTATTTGAGTGGTAAAATTTTTGTAGTATGTGTATTTATTATGTAATATTGGGTGCCTGGGTATAACTTCGGCCGTACGAGCAGGATCGGGGTGGGCGACCCCCTGCTATCGTGCGGACGGAAGGTTATTCAGGTACACCTTGCGGCTGTAAAATAAAGTTAAAATAATTGGCGGGTTGAGGCGTTATACCAAGGAGTCAACAAAATTCCAATTCTAATTGCATAGTTATATATACCTATGCGCGTGCTTACGTGTATATGTGTATATGTATATGTAAATATACATGTATATATGGCTCAGTTAGCTGTACTACTTAAGGTTTGTAAGCTTAATGTAACGCCTTGGCCTGCTGCCGGGTGGTTGGTGGGAACTTATTATTATTATTTTATTAAACCAACCATCTTGTACGATACCAAGATAGAATATTCTAATTCACCGCCTTTGTTCCCCTTTGTAGCTTTTTGTCTCTTGCGCGGAATTTAGTTGTCGACTGGTTACGATTTGTATGAAGTTATATTTCTGCCAATTTTGAGCTTTTGCAACATTGTCTTCCGGTAAGCCTTCAGTTCTTCAATATACGTACGATGTAATGAAAGCACTCAACAGCAATCGGCTTGCACTCATAGAGTAAGACGAAACGGTGGAGCTGCGGAGAGTTTGCTGGTAAGTTTACTGGTACCATATTTTACAGTTTTTATACTTGTAAGATTTAAAAAGAAAATTATAATGGTAACATTGGTTGCAAAATAAAATATTTTCGTCTGATACAATGGTTTTCTAATCTAGGCGATGGAAATGATTACTATCAGAGTAATTACACTGGCTACAGAGACATTGTTCTCCTTCCCACACTATTCAGTCCATGGGCGAGTTATTACTCAGATGCTAAGGAATAGCCCCGTTGACTACTTCGGGTGCAAGAATTACCTGGAGAAGCAATTACGCCGTGGTACCGGGGGAGGAGGACAGGGACGCAGAGAGACCCATAAGAAGGAGAGCATGTCGGCTTCTCAGGGCTGTCTGCGAGGAAGTGTGGGCGTCCCGGAGGGGTGGGGCGGGTGTGTCGCCACCAGGGACACTAGAAGGTGGCAGTCGGCGCTTCGCGCCAAGGGCGAGGTTCCGATCCTCAGAGGAGTATGAACATATATGAACATAATGTCCATCGCTAAAAGGGCAAACCCAAAAGGGAATAAATAACACATTTGATTTTAGATATTTTTTAAATACGACATTTTTTATTTAAATGGAGCCTTGGATTTGGAGTCCCAAGTCCCAAGGAATTTGTAGCGTGAGCTTAGAGTGCGTATTCATTCGGCCTTTCCCGGGGGATATGACTGATAAGCCGGTCATTAGGAGTAGGAAGGTGGTCAGGGTGTATAAATTTTCGAATTGGGGTTGCTAATCTTCTTAAATTTTCCCAATCTTTCGACGATTTTTGATAATCCATGAAGATTCGTCGAGGTGCCTAGCGCTGGCGCGATCAGGCCATCTCAAACAGGGCTTCGGCGAGAACCTTAGGCTGGTGGCATCCTAGCGTCTAAAAGAGACAGTTCCCGTATTCTCTATGAGCATATTTGAGCTTTAAATCTAGACTTTAATAGCTTTTGTAACGGTCACGAGGTTTAAAATAATGCGACAACATTAACAAGTTCTCAATTTATGCACTAATAAATACTATGACTTTATGTGATATTTCAGTATTCGTGGTTCGAGATGTTTAATCTGTAAATATTTCTAATTTCCATAAGCTCCGTTTGTAAGCGACGTGGAAAATAACGTTGTATCTTTCTCTATCGGTGTCTGGCAAACGGGCGATCAACACTGGTGCCCAAGTAACCCTGAGGGGCGTTACGTTATAACGTTAGAAAAAAGAACATCTTAGAGCGGGGAAATCAGGGGGCGGCAGCCCCCCACTTAGACTCAGGCACAGTGTATGTCTCGTATAAAGGCCTTAGCTTAGGCTAAGACTAAGGCTTAGGCTTAGTATATCGAGAACGTCATCGCCTGCATTTTATTTCCGCCCCTCAGGGTTGTCGCTCAACGCTGTTCTTTTTCTAACGTTATAACCTACCGCTTCTCAAGCTTACTTGTTCCAAATCTGGAATGAGTATTCATGCGATGGGCTAACAAAATATATAGGCGAACAAATTAATCAATATCATGTTTTATTAAACAGCGAAATAGCATAATTTCGCGGTATGATATGGCCGAATTATCAAAGAGTTACAGCGGGCTGCGGGCTTATTGAGATCGCTGTTGATATTGACTCGGGTCTCTGCAATTATCTACAGAGGCAATGGTGTTACCTAGCAGACGATATCTGAAATTGGATTTTTGTTCTCCAAATAGGAAAGGTTGACTTTTGGCGCGGAGATAGATACTGTCAACGGCTGGCACAATTTTCCATTAATGATAAAAGCGCGTTCTGAAGATGTATTATTGCCTTCATTGTGTAATACACTCACATATACTTAAACATCATCAGCAGATATCCTACATTCCACTTTATTAACATTAGGTGCAGAAATTCTATATTTACTTTAAGCGTCGTCGCAAAGGGGTGGTTTGCACCCCTTCCCCCAGGATTTGTTATAAACGTTAAAAAATTAACTGATGACGTTATAGCAATGTAATTGTAGTTGACCCCGAACCCCTTTATTTTTGCTTTGCTATTTCACTTTTAAACTTTGTACGTGGCTGGTTAAGGCATGATCACTTATTATTGAACAGCCGCTGCGAGATGAAACCTCATCATCCACACAGGAAATAATTTTTTCTATTACTTCTAAAAACGAAGCATTACCAAAGCAATAGAAGATCAGATTTTATATACTGAGTTGTTACCAGTTGTTATAAAGAGTCTAGTGCAAAAAAATTACCGAATAATGTTAGGTTATTGTATTGGTTACCACCTAGAAATATTGTATCATTTTTTCCCGGTTTATCAACACAGAATCACCAATACACAGTTATTTTACTGAATAAATACTAGTAAAGACAAATATGAACCTTTTGTTGTCGTACTATAATTGGCTATCGTAAAAGCACACGTAGCTTACCAAATTCTTATGGCGATATTATTCGTGTTCTGACTTGTCCATTTATTGCTTATTGGCTTTGGGTACCAGAAACCGTAGTAATACACTGGCGATGACTGTAACGAAGGGTGTGGTTTAGTGTTGGCACACGGTGATTGGTTGTACTGTTAAGCGGAATTTTGATTAATGCGTGCCAGCCATAATTTTTTTGCGGCATGTTCGTTGTGTGCCAGCTTTGGTTTTATTTCGTTTTGTAATAATGAATGTTTGCTTCTAATTGAGATTCATTCAGAATAATGATTTGTAATAGTAATTAATTTTGAATCCGGTACCGTTCGATATTATATTTTGACGAATTATTCTAATTTCCATACATCACGATGTTAACACATTTGTATTCTTTATTTTCATAAAGTTGCTATTTTTGCTAGGTTTTTTCCGTTAGCGCCCCCTCACTTTTGGATATCTCCTCACTTTTGAATCGCGCGCTGCACCGCTGGGTGCTGCTGTCAATATTATACTTCGGGTACTTCTCAAAAATTGTGGCGGATTTTGCTGGGGGCCAATTTTTTAGCCTGTCGCTTGTACACGTTTATTTCTCAGCAGGGGGCTTTGAGTCGGGGGATGGCGGCGGCCCCTCACTTTGGAATAGCCAGTTATAATGTATTATTCGTAATGTTTGCTTTGAAATTGCTTCGAACACATTGTTCTAACAATGGTAAAACTTACGAACCTTTCCATTTAATCAGCGTAGCGATAAGGTGTAAGTCATGTCGGATTGGACTTAACGGCTTACATGCAGCCACTTATAAGTAGCACATTACTTGGAATTTCAGCTTGGTTAAATCTGACATATGGTGGGCCAGCCGGCTTTAACTCAAATGGTCTCCGTTCCTTTACACTTTATATGAATACGATAAAAATTTCAGTGTGTGGGTAAACATAGATTAAAGCAGCATTTAATTGCTAAGCTGTCAAAATGTTTTCAAAAGTATTTATAGCAATATTAACAACGGCAGTTGTATCAGCAGAAATTTATTTCAAAGAAACATTTCCCGATGGTAAGCGTATATTCTGTTTTATTTCTGGCACCTTGTTAATTTTTGTGCTTATTTTTATATTTGCAAATTTTGGAAAAGGTTTAGTTTCATTTCTCTTACGTGTAGTCACAGCGACGCATCCTATTATACTGCGCCGCCACTTTGTTAACTAGAGCTACACGTTGTATTACTTTATTACGTGCTTTAAATTATATGTATCCATGATGCATCTCAAAGTCAATGACGATACCTATGGCTCCCTCTTCTGAAAATGTCGAACCATCTACAGCTTTTAGCTTGTAGACAGCGCCATTATCCGAGACTTTAACCATGTGTACGTAACTTCCAGATATTTTCCTGAGCGCTGATATTTTTCATAAGAAAGGAGACCAGTTAAATTACAGACATTTGTCTAGTTTCAAACGTGTGCAAAGTAATGGAACTTCGCTAAAGAATTAATATTAATAAAGCACGTTGTGATATTTCATCTAATCAACGTGTGGATTTATTTCAAAACCCACTGAAACCTAACTTCTCGAAACAGTACATGATTGGGCAACATTTGTTGACTCTGGTATGACAGTTTGAGGCACTACATATGGACTTCGCTAAGGCTCTGGATGCAGTTTCTCGCCCTAGATTGCTCAGTAAGCTACGCACCGTTGGCATATCAAATTATCTGTTGCGATGGATTACAAGTTTACATCTGTTGCTTTATTACACGCCTATGTTAGCTCTGGACTATCCATTCGCTGGAAATTTTCTTTGGGACACGAACCGGTGGGCACCTGCAAATTGCTTTTGATAGAGAAAAACACATTTGGAACAAAATTTTTTGGCTTCATAACGGAATTTTACAAATTTTTGAAATTTTATGTATATATACTTTGGACATATTAGAAGCAAAAAATTTGCCAATAGGCAATGAACCGGGGGAGCTCAAACTTTTGCCACTGGAAAAACAATCGAGGCGCATCCTTTAGTTTTAATTTGACAATTTGATTTTCTAAAGAACTTGAGCTTGGCAGAGTCAGAGTGTGAGAAAGTTTTAACGCTGTTTTAAATTCTGCCGTCACTATTGTACGGAGTAATTTGTGTAAGATTGTTTGTGGGGATTGCTTTGGGCAGCAAACTGTGACTGGGCAGCTGTGAGAACTAAAAGAAAGCGCGCGCGGCGACTTGTTCAGATATTGCTCAGAAAAGTGTTTTTTATCATGCGAACATCGGGGTTTTTTCATAGTGTCTGTATGAAGTTGCTATTGGAGCTGGGATGAAGTTTACCGTTTGTAAGTTTTTGTTGCTAATACGATTATGTAATCGTATATATGTATTTGCCTTTTTATTTTAGAAGCGTCATTTAAGGAAAACTGGATGGTGTCGAAACACAAAAGTGACTACGGCGAATGGAAAGTAACGGCTGGAAAATTTTACGGCGATAAAGACGCCGACAAAGGTTAGAAGCAAGCAAGCATGAGGTTTTTTGCTCAGTTATGACGATAACGTTAACAAGTGAAGCAACAAAATAGTTAACAAAACGCATTCTAGTACGTAACTCGAAAATCATAATAGTACTGAAAACATATATATGTATATCAGGGAGTAACCGGAGTTCCTGTTCCATCGAAAATCGTGTTCCGGTTGCGGTTCCGGCAGAGGGCAAAAACCATACCGAAACCGGAATTCCGGTTTAAAAATTTTGCTTGAAATTTTCCACGTTTTCTGCTGCATCCTGGAATCCAAACATATGTAATATATATTATACAATGATCAAGCTCGAATACAACCAAGCAAAAGAAATGATTAACTAACCAATTTGCCGTGTGAAACGTAAGTAGGGCACATAATTAGAGCAGGAATTTTTCATAATAACCTGCAGGAGTTTGTTAAATCAAAGCCAGGTCGATGCTTTAGCAGCTATTTTACACATCCAGAAGTCTGTGGGATACGTTTGAATTAAACCGGGCCAACTAGGTAACAGAGTACGCTTACGCAGAAGTACTTAGGGTATGCTTGGCTAACATAAATTGTGTCAAGCACCCTCCAGTGCGCTTGTTAACTTGGTAAATCAGTCTAAATTGAAGTAAACTTACGTTATCTGCAACGCAGCTAGAAACTGCTTTCTTGGCAATGCACTGTATTTATTGAAACTGTGCGAGCAGCATCACAGTGTGTCTCATTTATAGCATTCAAGAAAGTTATCATCATTATGATCTGACGGACACTGTTTGTCCAACGCTAACCTAAACAGTGTCTCTGACCACTGATCAGAAAATTACCTTCTATCTATTATTTTCTCTTAGAATCATATAAACCAATTATTTCAAGTTTCCTACAGATTAACATGTAACAAACGTATGTGTAGTAAAGGAAGGCGACTGGAGACAGAGCGAAAGTGTGTATTCTACGCTCCAACCTTTGTAAGCACATTCGATTTGATGCAGTATATGCAATGGTGTATAGTGGAAGACATTTTTTGCTCTGAATGTCTAAAAACCGACATATTTGATCGATAAATAAAAATTATTAGCTTCCACAGTCTCTTTAAAGTTTCAGAAAGGCAATAATACCATCGCAATACATTACGTTTAGTGTAAAAGTTATTTTTAATGCATTTTAAATCCACTATACCTTCATTTCTTCCAACATCTGTTTTACTACCTATATATAAATTTCGAAGACCAGGTTCCGGATCCGGTTTAAATGGACGATTCCGATTGCTGGTTCCGGTTATTCCCTGATATATACCTATGTATATATATATAATTACTGAATCTACATTAGGCTAATTTATTATAGCGAAAACGTTAATATTTACAATTATATATACTGGTGTTTTGATTGGTATCTTTTTGAGCATTGAGCATTTGATGCTTAGGTATGTAAGTATTATTCCTGTAGTCATTTATCGACTTTCTAAACTAATATTTGTATTGCAAACTTGGTCTAATGCAAATGATGATTCTCTATTTCACCATCTTTCGGCTGACATGACATTATGATGTTAGCTTTATTGAATCTGATGCTTACCGTATACTCTGTGTATCTATTTGTATGAATTACATATATTGTTCAAATTGGATCCGATGAAATGTTCACGGTCTGGCGGATCGGATGCAGTAAATAACACAATCGGTAGGCATACATTACACGTAAAATTTTCGGGTCGGATTTTTGTCTTCTTTGGAGCTTACCTACCAAATTTATACTTTGGTAGTTAACACATTTTTACACAGTGAAAGATGCATCCCCACACATGCGAGTGTATACGTAGATGTCGTTTTTGCATTTTGCAGGTATTCAGACGAGCCAAGACGCGCGATTCTATTCGGTAGCCCGGAAATTCGACAAACCGTTTTCGAACAAAGACAAAACGGTTGTGATTCAGTTTTCGGTGAAACACGAACAAAACATCGATTGTGGCGGCGGCTACGTCAAAGTGATGGCGAGCGACGCTGATTTGTCTGACTTTCACGGCGAAACGCCTTACAATATTATGTTTGGTAAGTTGGACTTGTGATTCATTTTTGATGGAATACGAACAAACTACGGCGGCAACTGTTTAAAGTCGAGCGAAACTGATTTATCTGACCTTCACATCGAAACGCCTTACAATATTATATATATTAGTCTTATTCTGTGTATATATATTAAATGCGAAATTTAATGGAACACTTAGATTTGGTGGGCATTTACTTGGATGCCTGAGAAATCAACGTAGTATACGTTCGGTGGCACCTAGCTTAGTTGCGGATGTCGTTCGGCGATGCTTTGATTGCAGCTGTTAAAGTAGCTGTTTTAACGTGCCGGTGTTCAGCTTTTAGGTTGTCTGTATTGAAGCAAAGATTGGCAGTTTTTTCAAGGCCAGAAAACACATTTCATATTTGCACTTGTTGCTACTTTTCTCGAGTAACTTAATTCCTGTAAAACATTTCACCTAAACGGTAGTATCTATAAAACTTACGCATAAAGGAAACAAATTGAAAAACTGTTTCAGATGGCACATGTATCAAATAGGAAGTACATTATTCCGGTGCTTTGGAGGGATTTCACAAGCTAGGGGACGAAATTTTAAGTTGTAAATTCTTTGGGTCGGAATTTCGATCAAAGGAGTTGCTTTATGTTTCGCATTCCATTTCTGCCATAACCCGGAAGCACAGTTTTTAAGATGAGTATTGGGGTGTTTTTGGGAGAGAGGGTTGTCTATAGAGGTCGCGTTGGACGAATAGTGGCAGTGCTATATACCCCATATTCCGGGTGCATAGTTCTTCACATACAATGTGAATCAATGTAGCTACGGGATGAAACAGCGAAAATCGTTTATGTACTCAACTAGTTGGCAACCGTGCAGAAATGATGTATTACCGAATCGATATATATAGGTGCACGTAGTTCAGGAGCATGGGTGTTGCGAAATCGTTGACAAACTTCGGTTGTGTTCCGCGCTCGGTGAGAATGTATAAAATTGATGCGTCAGTAGAAGCAAATATTTATTCCCGGTGACTTGGTATTATAATATTTATCTCAGTTCGCAATGTGCAGGTAGCTATACGCTTTCTGTTATAAGACTTATTTCCTTTCAGGTCCCGATATTTGTGGCCCGGGCACTAAAAAAGTCCACGTGATATTCAATTATAAAGGCAAAAATTTGCTCATCAAAAAAGATATTCGATGCAAAGACGACGAAATGACACACGTTTATACGTTGATCGTTAAACCGGACAATACGTACCAAGTGCTCATCGACAACGAGGAAGCTCAAAAGGGCGAGTTGGAAGCTGACTGGGTATGTGGCTTTTGTTGAGAATATCACATCGGCAGCAACAAAATTAGTTGTAAATGTATTAATCTGTCTGCGGTAAAAATATTTGTAATTCAGCTATGATGAGTGTGTTTTCGATCATTATGGATGGCTCTGTTTTTGGAAGGTTTATATATAAAATTTCTTCTCGCATAAGGTTGCGGTGCCTGCGACCGGAAATTGAGCTGCAAAGGCCAAAAAACGAAAAAATTATTTTATTTCTGACATTTTAATGTTCACGTTTTGTGAACTATGTGGCATATGTCACGTTCCGTGGTTTTTAGCTTCCCCGGCCACAAGATATTTTGTGCTTTTCCATTTTTCCTTTGGTAGGGTAGATAGCTCGAACCGAATTTTGACACTTTGTAAGTTGTAAACATTCCGTTCCATAATCTATCTACATATGGATTGTTCAAATTTCACAAATGCAGCGTATTCGCCGACAATTTTGCGCCGAATTTCAAAAGAATATTTCTGTAATATTTTTATGCCAAATTACAAAATGGAATGGTTAGCGTGGGATACCCTTAACTTTACTCCAGCGCACATGAATTATCTGTATGAATTTTCTTGCAAGATGTTGTTAACGTTGGAAAGAGAGGAATTGTCGATGATGTTAAGTACCTTGCACCACGCCAAATGGCAATGTCGCGTGTGGATAATCGTATAACCACATTTTTCTGAGACAATTTCTGCTCTTTTGGACGTAACGTCTTGCTCATGAGAGTTGCAGGGCGTTATCGGAAGATTTGTTTTGTTTGATTAGTGCTTTACAGTTTTTCTTATCATTACTATATATGCGTTCTTTAGATTTACCCGGCGATTATTTGGCTTCAAATCGGTATTAGCGATTTTTCACTCAACATAGTATGTATTACTTTGCAACCCCTCGACTTGTTCTATTGTAATAATATATATACTACTTGGCGTGTTTTAGGACTTCTTGCCACCGAAAAAGATTAAAGATCCCGATGCGAAGAAGCCCGAAGATTGGGACGACAAAGAATACATCGACGATCCGGAGGATTCGAAGCCCGACGTACGTAGTTAATAATCGTTAGAGCAATCCCTTGTAAATGGTACAACGTCTGTACGTCACTTGCTACTCATTGTCATATTGGCACCTGTCTGGCCACTCAGCTTTTTTGTAAATTTGGTCTCCCACACTAGGGGACTGCAGAGGCTTCTTCCTTGCATTGGAAAACAGTTGATTCAACTAAGACATGTTCGCAATGATGTTACTTGATAAGTCTGATCATGTGTCGGTTCCGAGCACACATGGATTTCTTTTTTCGCTCACACCTGGCCTGAACAAGGCTGAACCCAATAAGTGGGCGCGGTTTGTACAAAGGATCCTTTGTGTTCACCGACAATGCGGATCGACGTGTACTGAGCGAACATTTTATGACACTTTGTGTATATTTTCAACTCGACAATCATACAACGATAGCCAATACTGATATTGCCTGCTGCTTTCTGTTGGCCGTTTCATATCAGGGAGATATTTTGGATTTCTTTAAAATGAGGAGGTTTAGACCGCTCCAGATTTTAGTGTTCTATCAGTGTGTAACTGGCGTTCCAAACTCGATAAAAACCGTATTTCGGCAAAAGGTGAATACTGTAACCAATTTCTACTACTTATTTGGGCTGGAATGTTAATGTCTGTATGTTTATATTTTACGCACTGCTTTACCGTGATTTGTTGGCCAATGATGAGGTTTGGAAGTGCCGTCTGATGTCATTCGTTAGAACGCTTGACGAACAGTATCCAATCCTGAGGTCATTTCATTACTGCTGACATTTAGTTCTGCTTCATGTCAGAAAGCACGAGGGCGTTACGGCGCTATTATATACACTCGCACCCATATACCAAATCGCAACGATTTATCCGAACCGTGGCTTGGACGCAATATGAACCCGGTGGTATTACACTATTGCGCAGGATTGTAGTTAGGGTTTTATTGTACTCCGTTGACTACTCTCTTGTTATCATGTTGTGTTAAATTGAAAGACACATGGCTCGTTCATTTGCAACCTTGTCGTCGGAAATACGACTGACGGCAAGTACACAATGAGCAACAATGTCTATATGATCATTGAAGCGGAATGAGCAAAGTTTCCACTGAGGGCGGTAGGAGAAAAAATTGTAAAAATTTGTGTTTTCTGCCGGGCATAACTCATCTTCGGGTTGGTTGTTTTCATAAAATTTCTTTATTCGGCAGCGCAAGCGGCGAGGAGATACACGCGAACAGCTACTACCCCTTATTTTTTCCAAAATGGCAAAAAACATTTTAAGGGTTCCTTGCCAAATCTTACGAGTATATTCCCACTCCCTGTGCCGCTGTAGAGCCGCATAATATGATTCCAAAACCGTTTGCCGGAAATATGGGTTTTTCAAATTTAGGCTTATTTTTCTGATTGTTCGTCGAATACACTTTATGCCATATGTGTCTATGGAGTGTTAAACTGACTCACGCCAAAAATTATCTTGGCTGAGCTGCTAAAGCGAAAATTAATCTCAGGATTACTTATAATAAGAATGACATCGCCGGGCATCCATCGCCCGCTCACCTCCGTGAGAAAACAAGATCAGTTTTTTTGTAGTTCGAGGGTTGCAAGAACCATTGTTCATCTCGCCGCTGCAGAAATTATCATTGGCTATTGGCTTTCGCTATTTTATGCACGTTCTTATTGCAGGACTGGGACCAGCCGGAACATATTGCCGACCCGGATGCTAAGAAGCCCGAAGATTGGGATGATGAAATGGACGGCGAATGGGAGCCACCGATGATCGACAATCCAGCGTATAAAGTCAGTTGTTGTATGGTTTAAAAGTAACTGCAGTTTTGTCGGCTGCCGAAGGCACAGAACAAGATTTGACCCAAAGTCTTTCAAGACCCGCGAATCATTTTCGACTGTTTTGAAATCCCCAGATTCTACACCCTGTACCACTTGGTCACTGTGCAAGCCGAAGTAGTTTTCTTTTCCACTGTGTCTCTGTGGCTTGAGACGCCGGCTTCGGAGAAATCTTGATTATGACTTATGTATGTTGCTCAATAGGGTCAAATTAACTAGTGCTGCGTAGCTAAGACTATCTCATTGAGCGGGTACTGATGGTTACTTTTTACCAGGCAACTTGATTTAAAATGAATTAGTGTTATTGCACTTTTGGTAATTGATAGAACTATGAAACATAGATTATAACTAAGGCAATGTTAATTCGTAATAGGCATCGTTTTTCATTACAAATTACAAGCAAATAGTTTGAATGCATATGTGCCGTCAAGTTTGTTCTTGGACTAGCTGGTGGCAGATTAAACTAATTTGGAGAATTTTAGTTCTCGCTTGAAATGATGTTGACTGCCAGTACGTGCAATATCACTGGGCAGCCTGCACAATTGACAATATTTTTATTTCATTTAGGGTGAATGGAAGCCGAAACAGATAAAGAATCCAAACTACAGCGGCGTCTGGGTCCATCCGGAGATCGACAATCCGGAATACACGCCCGATCCGTTTTTGTACAAATTTGACGATCTCGGAGCTATCGGGTTTGATCTATGGCAGGTTCGTTAGTTTTCCTGTTGATCCGTGAAAGCCTCTGCTGTGTGGATCTTTTACTGATATGAGAGCCTTACTTACTGTGTGTATATTCTGCTGAGCATAGGTTTTCAAAACATTTATTACTTTGGACAGCTGTAAAATTGGTTTCAACGCAAATTTTTGTTCAAATTTGTTTTGGTCACCTCGAAACGAGTGAGTTGTTTCTAATTGCGGACATTTTGAACAGGCCGATTGGCCGTAGCCGATGAATTGTTTATATGGAGAAACGAAAACATGACACGTGCGCTTCGACTGGTTCATTAAATCACCATGCGCCTACTCACAATGCACTTGCCGAATCATTAGTTTTATTTGTGTGACATGAAGCCTGATTTGAAGGGATATTTAGGAGCGTGATGGAAACAACCTTGGCATTTCGCGAGTAGGCTGGAGGATCCATCCCCTTTGTAGCGTAGTGGCGAGCGAACGTGTTAGTAGTGACAAAAGCGATCTAACACCAAGGCGTATCACGTATGTCATTTCGTTTTCTTTCAGGTGAAGTCTGGCACAATATTCGATAATATCCTCGTAACCGATGACATTGACGAAGCGAAAAAGTTTGCCGAAGACACTTGGGGCAAGGGGAAGGTAGGCGAGGAAATAGACTATGCTATGACTAACTAAATACTGTGTTTTCGGATGAAAAAATTGCCTTGCTTTGTCAAGTAAGAACTTCGAAAGTTGGTTTTTATGGTCCACAAGCCCCTTACTAATTGGGCGCAAAAGTTTTCTGCATAAACAGCCCAGCAAGATGAGCGAGGTAAATTTATCCATTTAGTCTCTCACCGTTTCAACATTCATTTCATTGCAGATGGTTTGTCAGATGACCTCGACCTGCTTCGTGACGATCCCATTTGCCAGAACACTCAATAGCTGGAGCCATTGAGAAAATATTGCCGTTTTCACGTATTTTTGTGTCCCATATACCCATTCAAAAATCCATTCTTGTTTCACATTTTAACACCGATTTTACCTTAGCCTAAAAATCCGTAACCTTTGTCACATCGTGTCATAACCAACTACATAAAGCTTACGAAGTGTCGATTGTCGACATAGTATTGTTTTCGTTTATTTCCGGTTCTCATTGGCCTCTTCAATCCCCTTTAACACCCTGATCCTGGTGCAGGTGTAATATTGTACTTAAGGATATACAGATTTATGAAGCTTTAATTTCTCTGCAAAATGAACCTGATTTGGTTAAAATATATGACCCAAGAGTTTTGTCGTGCCCTATTTTGGACGGTAGCCGAGCCGTTGTAGGCCTTCTTTTACGGCTTGACGAAGTCGTAGTCCATTTTCACATCTGCACAAATAGGTTTTAAGCTTTCGAATGACCTGTCGCACGAGTTAGTCAGCTAACGTATTCATTTCATCTCAGAAATAATATCCTTGAAATTGCCACGCTTTACGGGGAGCAGAACCATACATTTGCATAGTTTGGTATTACGACTCTGGTATTACAGGACATCTGTTTTGAATCTTGTCAACATGGTGTTGGTGTCAGGCGAATGTGATATTTTTTAGGGTAGTTTGGTTACTTTGGTGACATTTTGTCGAACAAATTTGCCAGCTAGTCTGCTCGTAGTTTGGAAAATTTAAGCCGAAATCGTGAAATATTTTTAATACTACAATAAAAAATTACTGTAGTTTGTCGCTGGTTGTCGAAACAATTTTTTGGAATTTTTTCAAAATTTTCGACATTAATGGAATAATTCCAGTTGGTGGTACGAGCCATTTTTAACCATCGCAATACTGGATTTTAATTTTCAAGAGACTAGTCTTGTTGTGTTGTACGCGTTTTATACATTTTTATTATTTCGTGATTAATTTTTATTTGTCTGGAGATATTGGAAAATATTCGTTTACAATCAATATTATAATATAATGGATAATGGTATATACATGAAATATTTTATTTAATAAATGGTGCATTAGGTTTTACAGACTATTAATAAATGGCGGCTTATTACAAAATTGGACTAGCGGTAATATTTGGTGGCCTATGGCGTGTACAGACGTGAGGATGATTTGTGCAAGTTATAAGTTGACGTGGGCACTTGTAATCGTAGTCGGAATTTTGGTTACAAGTCGAACCTGTGTGTGATTGTGAAGGTTGGACGTAGTTAGATGCGGATTACACATGACCTTATATTTTGTATCCTGAAACTTAGGTGGAGTGAAATTTATTTTAGATAGTACCACGTCCCTGGTTTCCTAAAATCTTCAAGAAATGTGTTAAACAAACTTTCATTCGGAGAATTTTGTAGAAACAAGTCTTTTTCTGAGTGAATGGCGTGGAGCACTTACACGCGCATAATATTTTTAACAATGATTACAGGATGGTGAAAAGAAAATGAAAGATAAAATTGACGAGGAAGAACGTAAGAAGCAGGAAGAAGAAGATAAGAAACGAGAGGAAGAAGGTAACCAGTTATTGGCTAAAATGTTTTTGTGATGGTCGAAATGTCGCAAAGCCACGTATTTTAATAGTGCAATGTTTTTAACGCTTTTTATTTGTGTGGCACGTGCTGAACCAGCACTCAGCTCCGTCGATTGTTTGGTGTGTATATTGCTTCGCCTATCTTATTCTCACATACCGTCGTATAGTTGCAGAAATATTCTCGACAAAGTACCAATGGTGGACTCTTACCGTTTACAAAACAATTTTATTTCAGATAAGAAAAAGAAAGATGACGATGACGACGACGATGATGAAGAAGATGACGCAGACGAAGATGAGGTGCGTTTCAAACAGATTTAATAATCTTGAATATTCAACAGAGGTCACACCTTTCCTGTCTAAAACATTACACCCGTTGTTCCTGGTATCATGGTGGAAGACTGTTGTGGTGCACGATTATTGCTAGCTTGTTCCGTCTTTGATAGCTGAAATTTCGTTAGCAAAGTTTTGGCAAACAACGAATTGATCTGTACTAACTCTTCTTGATTTGTGTTCATTTATAGCATGTGCAATTTGGGGTCAGGTTCCGGGATTAAATGTATAAATGTGGGTTTTTGGCTCCATTTTAATAGCCTTCACGGAAGCAAGGTTATTATTCTCTTAACTATCGAATTTTTAACTTTGGATGATTTTATTTCATAAATGCCGATGCCATTTTTGTTTTCCGATTAAGGTTCCGGTTCTGGATTTATGGCGTTTGAGGTACGGGGGTATGGCGCCACCATGGGTTCCTCGACCCAAAATTGATAATTTGTTATGACGTTTTGGGCGGCTGATACCTGGGGGTTTTCGGGCATGGAAAACTCATTGCCGGTGCCGGTTTTACTCTGCTACCAGTGGTTTCATGGGTACGGGGGTATGACGGTACGGTGTACCTATGGTTGACTGCGTTCTGCAATGTCGATCGAGTTACTAGTTACTATAACCAAATTTGAGACGATAATATAATAACGGTTTATGACGGCGGCATAATGTAGTAGCAGTGGGCTTGTTAATTGCTTCAAGTGTTCTGTTTTCGAATGACGGCGCATGACGTGCATAATGACGTGTTGATTTGCTCGCGTTGCGTAATACAAGTCAACAGATATCACGTGTTTGTATTCATGCTATATCGCCCTGCGGCCAGGCGTTACATGTATTTCTTCTAATTATGAAATATATGTGTCAACACAGCCGCACAGTGATTTGTTTACTTATATCGATATTTGTTTGTATATATACGTACCAACTATACTCGATTAAAATTTTTTGTTACTGTTTTAGGATGACAAGAAGGCCGATAAAGACGAGCTATAAAGAACCACAATAGTATTGTTTCGCTATCAACTCGCGCTCCGCCAACGCTTCCCCTGTCGCCTATAAATTGTTTCGGCTTATAGCGGACGATTTTGTTGCTGTTTATGGAGTGTTCAAAGTGGAAATGATGGGTGTTCGTTCGTAAGAAGCAGTTATCGCTTTTCCCAATTATTTAATTGTACCATGCTGTCCGAATCATGAGTAGTAATTATTGTGGAACAATTAAAGAAATATTTGTCCACATTTTTGTGCCTCATTGCTGTAATAATTGTTGTTAAAATGTAAGTAAGCTTCAGTAATGGTCATAGCTGTAGCCAGGATCCCTTTTTTACAACACAGCTGCAATAGCACTTCCTTTTGCCTTCTACCAGTGTTTTTGGTGTATTCGTCGCCTGGGTGCGGTTATGGTGTCGATATTTATTCATACAGTCGGTTTGTTCACTGACATACCGGGGTCGTAGATATTTAAAGCTGTAAGAAGCCATAATTTGTTTTCTCTAGATTTCTTACTGACCGTGACTGTGACAAGGCTGTTGGGAAATGCCTGAGATATTGTTGGACCTTGTACGAATAGTCAATATTCAAATCGTACAGTGAATTACTGCTTAGTCTATTCGAGAAATGTCAGCTAGATAAAGGAATGTTTGCTTAAAGTATGCGTCCACCTTAAACGTACTTAAAAGTCCTGTTCGTTTTCATTAACTTTTACCGCCGCCACGGCGTTGTTGGTGTAAGTATCCGTTGTGCACCAAAATTCTCTGTTGATCTGATCCATTATAGGATTTGTTGTTAGAGATTTATTATGGGTTCACCTTATTTAAGTTTATAGTTTTAATATATATCTTTGTTGTTCTTAATTATGATACTATGTATGTTTGTCAACACCGCTGTACTGTGTTAATTTTTGTGTTTTACTTGGTTTGGTTTTGAAAGTATATATTATAGGGAGAGTATATATTTTGAAAATGCCGTGTAACTTATGATCAACTATCGTCTGTGTGCCATGCTCGGTGATTAGACTGTGGAGTCGTAAGTGGTTAATACGGTACAGTTTCAAATTTCATGAAATTTTATGTTACTTTCGAAAAAAAATTTTAAAACGAAACGTTTAGAAAAACGAAACGGAAGGAAACAATGTTTATGTAACTTTAGGTTAGTGAGATTGTTTTTTGTAACGTGTACCTCATGAACCAGATTTGGGTCATATGTACATTTTTACTTTATAAAGCACACTCTGTTACCATCTTTATCTTATATTTGCACATTCTGTTTTGATGATCAGAACGTAGCTGGGTTGGGCGAAAAATCGTCAAACCTCTTGGCACTCAATCTGTGTACTTCGGAAGCGCATGTCCAAAATCTAGCTTTGAAGTGACCGTCAATATATGGGAGGGTAAGTAGTAACGCCTTGTGCTATACCTATTATAACAGGTTCACTTAAACATTCCAATGGTTGTAGCATGTGGGCACTGCGTCTTGTGGCTGTTGTTTAGCTATTGTTGGTGTGATGATTGCTATTTTTGACATTTTGTTAAACGTATACATATACATTATTAAATTTACGCTATATTTATATATACTACATATGTATGTATTACTTGCTTCAAAATATGAATCGGGAACAATTGCATTACCATTTTTTGATGTGGTAATATAGATTTTATCTGAGGAGGCATGAAGCAATGATCTACGTGCACAGGCGCAACCACCGAAGGGCCCGGGCCCCCCCAATATTTTGCCGGCTCTGAAAATGCAAGTTGATATAGGCGAGTTTGTGGCTGTCGGCACCGCTCTCCCCGCACCATCCTTTCATGTTTTTGTGACGTCTCACTGGCCGGCAGACAGCTTGAGGGACCCGGTTTCCTTTTCCGAGGACCAGGGTCTATAAGCTTTAACCGATAGCGATAACCAAAACTGGTTTTATTGATTGTTATACATGTTTATATCTAAATTTTACAATTACAGGAGTACTAGACTAAAATAACTTTGCTTGCTCTAACTAGCAACCTGCGTCAGCGGTCACACAAGCGCAGGAGCAACCTGCAAAGGTTCCCAGGCTAGACTTAGCCCAAATCTTCAAATTTTCGGAAGTCCGGGCCCCCCCAATGTTCAGAACGTGGTTGCGCCACTGTCTACGTCAGTGGATCGAAAGTATTTTTGGGCTTATTTTCTATCTAAGGGTGTAGTCTTTTAGCCACGCGTTTGAACTTGGCTATCAAACAGGTTAATTGTGTAATACGTATGTCAATATTATTTGTGCCTAAACATTTACTTTTATGTATCGTAATGCGGCGTTCGCGTTATAATGTCCCGCTGTTTGGAACTTTTGTCCCCCTGTAGTCGCGACCCTACCCTATTGACAGTCGGTTGATACCCATACTTTAAATAAATTGCCGAGGCTGTACCATACACCCCTAGCAACTACATTTTTTCTTGACAGTGTCGTGCACACCCTGTTGTTAAAAGTGTGACTGACTCGTGAATATTGATATTTAACGTAAACGCAGCATATTATTGTATTGTCTAGGTATTTTTGTGGCGGTTTCCTTAGTTCGGATGCGTATCTGAGTGCAGTTTCTGCCATAATCCGGCATGTGGAAGTTGTTCCTTTTCGGCGTTGCGAATATATTCCCTTTTATTATGCGCGAGTGAGGTGGCCTCGCCAACCATCCTATTTTGTATTTTTGGCTGGATTGTTTCTCGCTTTTGGTCTTAATGCGTTGCCTTTCATTGGTAACGTAACACGTTTTATTTTTTATGTGGTTTGTTTTCCCGTTATGATTTTTGCTAGTAAATTATTTGTTTTCAATTTGTTATTTCACTTGAG
The DNA here is from genome assembly GCA_030248225.1 of Trileptium ribeirensis. NCBI lineage: Eukaryota > Metazoa > Nematoda > Enoplea > Enoplida > Thoracostomopsidae > Trileptium > Trileptium ribeirensis. The sequence goes on from JASANE010003770.1 coordinate 33,040, forward strand.
CGTACTGTTCCCTGTGTGCAGCAGCTACAGGACGTTTTGTATCGTGGCCGATGTTGCGTAACCGTTTACCGTAACATTTACAAGAGTTTAGGGGGTGCTAGGAGGAAACAGTTGGTTCTTGATGCTGTGCGCATTTATTTACGGCGCATGTGCGTCCCTGTCCTCCGGTGCGGTATAGTTGCCCCTTCAGTAGAGCAATGCTTTGGTAATCCATGTACGTTTAATTGGGGGTTCATGGCATCCATTGTTTACATTACTTAAAAAATGTATGTTCCATTTTTACGACATTCAGACAAACATTGGTAACTAGGTTCTTTTCCATTATCCCCAGCGCGCGTTTGCCCAGATATGGTCAGATTCTAGATATTTTTGTGATTCTCGAGACGTACCCTGGTCATTTCAAGCGACACGTTATATTTGTCTTGGGTTATAACTTCTCAGAGCACTACAAATATATTTTGCACAGGATCATTTTTTGCTACGTTTAATAAAACTGGTGAAAACTTTATGACAGTAGAATTTTTTATGTTTCTACGTGTTCAGTGAACTGTACACACAACCGCTGTCACTGCCAAGGTCTTATTTGATTTATCGTATCCACACTTGTTCTCTCATATATTTACTAGTACCTTTTAAGAATTTTTAAATTGTTTTCCAATTTTAGTCAAGGCAATTTGCGTGCAAAGATGGTGGTGCCACTTTTACTAATTTCAAATCACATCTCTTCTACTCTCAAAAGAATTGTGTATAGTTTATACTGCAATCTGTACACAAACCGTGAAAATACTGTCCAACTCATTTGACATATGGCAGGGCTACACATGCAGAAATGCTTATTATAAGAAATAGCTTTACGAAGATACATGTGAGAAGAGCAACTGAGATTTGGGTTCCTTACTTTCTAAGCTGTCTGTACAATAATGTGGAAATATTTTCTAGCAGAGGTATGCCATAGAATATGGCTCCCAAGTGAAGGGATGGTTCATTATACCCTCAAAATAGTGTAGTTCGGGGCTATAGTGTTAGATTCGGTAATGTAGAGGGCTTCAAGTTGGCTAAGGGCATGTTCAAATTGCGTCCGATTCTATCCGATCCGTATTGGACGTGTGGTTTACATAGAGTAGGTACGCACACTGCAGCCTATCTGAATCCGATCTGACACAATTTTTTCCAACCGAATCGGATGAAATAGTGTGAAAAATAAATACATATACATACTCACGCATATGCTAGGTACAGAGTTAAGTAGATCGTATCGGATGGAATGTGAACACAATTCGGATTGTTTCGATGGTATGCCGAAACCCGTACAACCTGTATATAACATACACCCTTTAGCTTGTTTACCTGTAATTTGGCTCATCGCAGAACAACAGAAGACATGATTTTGCGGAGCATGTTGAGCTGAGGGCGGGCGGGCTAGTGGCACTGAAATCCTTCAAAAATTGCTGTTATGAGCAAATGTCAAGATCGACGTTGTAATAAAATTATACAGATATAGGACCGGGACAAAAGTAAAGCGTTCAAATGATATGAAACGACGTGAATATGAGTTGGAAATTACTTAGCTATGTTTTGAAGTCGTGTGTACACGAATTGCAAGCGGCTTCAGATTATAGTTTGAATATGAAAAGTAGTACTTGTTCCTGTTATGGTTTTTCTTTTCGGTTAACCCTCTCTCCCAATCCGAAAATGGTCTATTTTGAAGACATATCCACTGATCATTTCCGTTGTTACTCTGCTCAGCAGGGCGAATCAGAATGACCATATGCTGAGTTGCGTAAGTTTTATATGCATGGACGCTATACCGTCCTTGATAAACTAATCCTACGTTGTTGAAGAACTTTTTTTATTTTGGGTACCAAGGAACCACAGATAAGACCAGTAAAAAATTTGGGTACCAAGTGACCACAGATAAATCCAGTAAACATTTTAGGTACCAAGGGACCACAGATAAGACCAGTAAAAGTTTTGGGTACCAAGAGATTACAGATAAAACCAGTAAAAATTTTGGGTATCAAGGGACCACAGATAAAACCAGTAAACATAGGACCCCAGATAAAACCAGTAAACATTTTAGGTACAAAGGGACAACAGATAAGACCAGTAAATATATTGGGTACCATGAGACTGCAGATAAAACCAGCAAAATTTTTTGGGTAGCAAGGGATTACAGATCAAATATATAATATTCTTACACAATTTGAGACAATTATTGGCACGCCTATTTGAAAAATAAAAGTGGTGTTTTTCGCACGGTCCAATTACATGATTTGTGTTTTTGTAACTAAACATTGGTGATATTGTTTTAATAAATACCCAACATTGTTTTAGAGTAGATCTAATTCTTGCTCTATCTGTATACAAGTAGGAGCCTTACAAATGATACAACTATTGCTCTAAGTTTGTAACAATGAAATTAACTATTTTGTAATATACAGTTGCGATAATAAGGCGTGTGTGTACAATGTGCGGTGAGGGCACACATTTATCTGTTAACTGCAAAAATTTTCGCTAAACGATATAGGAAACCCCCATTATTATTATTGTTCTCCACAGATTCTGTCTTTTGGCTCAGCTTATCGTGACTGTACCTCGAATTGTTCATAAATATTTTGTTTTGGCTAATGTAAGTTTGGGCCAAGTAAAACCCTGAGGCGCGGAAAAAATGAACGCTACGCCATTCTTGTTTTAGTGTAAAACCCTGAAGCTTTAGACTAAAGCACTTAGCCTTATATATGAACGTTATACTAAGCCTCTGAACCCCTGCACCAAGCTGTCATTTTATAATATTTAGATTATATAACGTCCGGCCCTAAATGTAACATGGACCAATGGGATATTTCTGTACGCATATTTAATATATGTTTGGTTTTGATTTTATTATCTCCAATTGAGCTTAAATTAATCAAACGCAGCCTGAATGCAGCTAATTTTGTGATTTTTTCATAAAGAAATATGCAACGGATTTTGTTGATCAGCGCCCAGCGGCAATCAGATCTTTCCGCAGAAGCTGATCCAAATATAAGGATCTTCTAGGATGTTGAATGGAGGTGGTTAACAATTAAGCCATAAAATTAAGATGCGGTCATTTCTGAGAGGTGTAAAGTGATATATATGCAAGCTACGCTGGCCCCGATACACTAAGCCGGAGCCTTGTAGGCCTAACCTAAGGTCCTTATATGAGACACATATATACATATCGGGAGATGCCTCAGACTAAACTGTTCTTTTTAAGGATAGATAACGTTTATGCCCGCTCCGTTTGACTTGGGCCAGAAGAAATCAAAACCAATGTATAACAGTGTGGAAATAGGCTCCGCTCTTCGTCTGCCAATGTATTCGAATGATCAATCATGAATTGAAGTTGTGCCAGTTATATAATGATAAAGCGATGACCGAACGAATTATCCTCAGTTCCGTATTCAATTCGGTGACAAATTATATGTTTGTCGTTTGAATGTTATCATCGACTAGAACTCGAAGTGCCTAGCCGTAAACATAACACTAAAGATAAGTATGGATAAGTAAGAGATAACATTTTACAAAATATTTATATGAAAACAAAAATCATATAACTTCTGTAGTCTGTATTCTGTTTTTACTATATGTATATTTAGTTTTTTTTCAGCTCTGGTCCAGGACAGCGACATTGATATTCCGAAATCACAAATGTGTCTTATGATTTAGGACAATAGTACGATGTCTCAGACATATTTTAGGGCAATATTACAATAGTACGATGTCTCAGAAATAGCAAAACAAAAACATTGAAGTGTTTGCTTGCATAAAACTTTGCGCTTCGCTATCATTTTGCTTGAACAGTTGCCTTGTTTCAATAATTTCTGCCGTCGAAGTACGTATAGCTGTACTAGGACCAGTTCTGGTCCTAGGGGATCCCAGCTGCACCACATAACATTTCCAGCGTGGTGACCGGACAACACCGGCTCACACGATTTCCCGGTGGATCCGAGTCTGACCGAAAGAACCGCTTAGCTTAGCAGGCTGCCGGCGGGTTTAGCAGGGTGTTCGGCCTGGCTCCTATGTTGGCCGACGTATCTAATGGTATGGAGGTCCCCTGAGGGAGGGTCAACCCCTAAGCCTGCACACAGGTAATGAGACTGACCCGTCATTCCCTCGATTCCCGTTATTGGGTCCTAAACCAAGACCCTTAGAAAGCTTTCTAAACGGTAAGGCCCATTTTCGAAGGGGTGTTGAATGAGCCGAGTGACTATCCCGAAACCTTTGGGCCCCTGGTAGGCAGTAGTGGGATTGTGTTACCTATTTTAGATTGAGGACGTAGCTAGTTGGCCCCAGCCGATCCAAGGTATTTGATAGTTATAATGGTAGCGGGGTGAATATTTGCTCCAGGGAACTTTGTGAACGATACACCAAAACTAGTTGCTAAAGTGACACGAGCAGGACTGCGAACACGGGCGAGTCTAGCGGGGCGTAGCGTTGGGAATGGGTCTAACTTAACATAGCGGCGTTAATCTATTCGACTTGTGTATGGCTGTATTCTGTGTATGTATTGAGTCGAAGTGAACTTTTGAGTAGGGAGCGGGGATAGGCCAGCAGTAACGCGGCACGATGGTCGCGAGCGTCTTTGGAGAGTCATTCGAAGGCAGCGTATGGTGAAGAGACCTGGAGCAGGGGCCGGACAGAGCTAACAAAAATTTGAATGTGATCTGCAAACTTCGTTTAAGACGGGGTACGCCTAGACCTCGGCCAAGTCTAATTTGCCTAGAATAAAAACCAAGTCTAATTTGCCTAGAATAAAAACACACGATAAGCGTTTACTTTCGTTTCTCTCTTTTATTTAAACCCTCAGCACGAAATAAAAACATCACCCATTCGGATGCACTCAAGTATACTACCATATACACCATAATATATATCAAACCCCGGACCCCACGCACGAGGCCCTAGATCCTGCTATATACGTGAGAAATTTGGACACGACGAGAAATTTTTACAGTTAAGAACCCCTGATTTGGATGACGAAATTATACTTTGTGAGCTCCATTTGGGCTCTTTTAGAGATGCGGAACCCTCGCCCTAAATTTTATGAACCAAGATTTGTCCTGGGATTCGTAGAGGTAATTGTAAATTAAAATGCACTCCCAGAGCCTGGACAAAATTGGCCACGGGAGAGGGGAATCAATTGAATTATGGCGGGCGGAATCTGCACTTTGTTTGGTGTCAGGAAAATTTTAGGCGATAACCACCCATTTGGGGCACCAACGCTTACAGGCGCGCAGAGCATCCAACGGACACCCCAACGTCCGCAAGAGCGGCCCTTCTCACTTTGGAAGCGAAAGCTCGGACAGACTGAAACGTCTCGGGCGGGCCTCTTCCACGCATCTGCAGGTCGAAAACTCCACCCGAGCTAAACATAAACCCTCAAAAATTTGACTTCTAGGGTTCACCAGCCTAAATTCCCAGCAAGCAATTCCTGGACCGCATTTAGCCGTGAGCCTATCTTAAACGAAACAAAACACTGTTAAGCAATTAACCCTCTGGGCGTCAACAATAAACGTAACCCAGTGGGTGGGGAACCAGTCGAGCATGGGGGCATCCCATTTTGATTACAATTTCGCCCAAAAGTTTATTTCAATCTCAGATGTACGGGTACGACACTTACGGGAGCGCGGGGCATCCAACGGACGCCCCAGCACCCGCAAGGGCTGCCCTTGTCCTAGGCTTGAGTGGAAAAATCGAAAACCTGCGAAAAGCCTCGGGCGGGCCTCTTCCACACGTCTGCAAGTCGAAGAGCCCACCCGGCCAAAGAAAAACGAAAAATGAAAGCCAAAATTAAAACCCCAAAACTGGCGACAACCGCCGAAAAACCCGACCAATTTTCGTTGCTGATGATCTCAACTGGTCCCCTGATGCGCCGAGCTCTTTCCTTTTATACCCCGACTTTGCACACTTGAAATGGCTCGTTCGCACTCAACCCCTTTCAGAATGGGCAACTCTAGCTGCAAAGAAGGCTTAAACTTCCAAAGCGTAAATTCTACACACATATATATTAAAATATTTCAAAACTGTAAACGACGACCAAATATAAGTCTATAATACAAAACACATTGGCGCAAGTCCCTTGGTACAACAACCGACGAGCTGTAACCCTGCTACTTGTTGCTATCGTTCGCGGGTGTGTAGACAGCGGCGTCTTACTGGGGGCAGTGGCCGAAACGTGCCAAAAGAGCACGTAAACAACATAAACCTCGAGCTGGTCGGCGCGAGGAAAATTTTAAAGCAAAATATAACGGCTCTCAGGACGCTGTTTGCTCATAGGGATATCGGCACATTTTTGCCGATATCTCGGTATCTAAAAAAATAGACGGTCGGGGGAATGACCGGAATCATGCCCTGGCAGACCGGCTATTGATGGTAATGAAAATTTCTATTTATCTACAAGAGGAGGCCCGTTATAGGCCGCATTAGGCACATAAAACACAAAATTTTGATGCCCCCTTTCGGATTATTGGCTCCTAAGCGGACCCGTGGAGGTGGGCGGCCCCGGTTTTCGACTAATCGGTTAGGGTGGGAACCGATAAGTGTACCCGGCTCAAAAAATCGGGGAGTTTTAATTATTTTATGTGTCCCTTTTAGGCTTAGAAAATTGGAGGCTTAAACACATGTTCGGGGATCCGTAAATACTTAGGGGAACTAAAATTCTTGACCTGCCTGGACAATTTTACACCCCTGGGTAGTCCTTAATATGGTTTCATCACCCTCGTTCCCAAAAGTTTAGTAGAAAACCCGAAATTTGAACTTTTAGCGCCGCACCTTAAAATAGTGTCTTAGGAATATTATGTCCGAAAATACTCGCTATTTCAGTTCTCCAAGACCGAAAATTTTGATTACCTAAAGATGATCGCCCTGCATATAACAAATTTTTTTGTGGTCTGTTAAGCATGTCTGGGTGGATCCGTTGTAGAACGCCAAAAATCCGTGTCTGAGACTCCAGTGGTTTTCGATAAGGTACGGACCCGTCCTGACACGCTGCTCTTTCTTTTCACATTCCCGAACCCTATACTTATGTATATACATTACGCACAACAGATATTAAGCAGTTAATAATCATCACTCGGCGTGTGCGCTGGGAGTAGGCTCAGGGCGACCATTTTTCTCGTATAACCAAAAGTTCCTGCGATATCCGTTGGTCCCTGACTTCTCCGAACGCACACCCGTCCTCCAATGTAATACACGAAGCAATTTAGAAACTAAGAAATATATCGAGCAATTCATTTTCACGAGGATCGACCGGACACCCCTAACCGTTACCTTTTTCTTTCACGTTCGGAGCCAAAATCATCCCGTGCACCTTCAGGTGGTGGAGTGTGACCTTACAAGTACAACATAAACGAGACGCAATATTGTTTATTTTACAATAACGGTAACATTACACAACTATATCGTTTTAAGGAAGTCACACTCCACATGTATCCGGTCGTCCATTCCCTCCGTCTTCCTACTAATTTCGGTGCGTTGTATGCATTTTACCAATCTCGTAAAATTCGGGCTGTTACGTAGCTAACTCATAATAGCTAATACAGCTGGATTTATTAGTTTATATCGTAAATAATATTTAGTTGACCGCTACAATTCAGCTGTACACGATGAAACCAGCTATTACTTGTGGATTAACGGTCTCAAACCGGCATCTATCATAATTTAAACTCCTAAAGCCCAACTGGGGTAAATAGGTCAAATTTTGTTTAAATTTTCCTGTTGTGAGGCCGGCTTGGAACTAATTTGATTGATTTGTCTGCCCACTTCATATTGATGGATCTGGAAAAGTTGGTCACTCCCATAAATCACCTTTCCCATCTTGGTATTTCCAATCGCTATCCTATCTGTACGCAACAAATAGCTATTTTTGGTGCTTGCAGATTACAACTGATCCCATACATAGTTTTAAATTATATTTATAATTGTTGGGTTGAAAACCCTAGCTCACACCAAACATTAATTCACCCGCCGCTTCTGCGTCAGTTTAAAGTGCTTCATAGAAGCACCATAATTACGTAGACGAAATTGCCAAAAATTGAAGCTTAGTAACGGTGGCTAGAAGCCCACGATAGTCTCTTCTTATTTGGTTTAGACAATTGCGAATGCACTTTCAAGATCCCAACTTTCACAACTGCTATTTAAAGATTCAAATATTGTTTATTTTATATTTTAATTACCTAAACTCGAAGTATTTTTTATATATATATTTTATTGTTACATTTTTCCAATTAAACTGAGACTTTCAATTCAGCAGTCACTGCATAGCGTATAGTATGTTTTAAATTGTCAACCAACCTTTTTTATCACGTAAACTGTGTCATTAAAAACATTCCGAAAATTAAAAAAATCAGTTTCTATGCAATTTTTAATGGTATTCTAATATTTGAAAAAATTTTCACATCTAGATAATTCAAAGCGATAAATTTTAGTGATAAGAGTAGTGAAAATACTTTAGACTATCAGCGGTTTCATCTTGTAAAAGTTAATTATATGTGTGCATTTATATATGCGAATATATATATTTATTGATATGCTCGTTAAAAAGGCTGAGTTCAATTATGCTCATCTACTCAATAAATGAGTAAAATTAGGCTCGATCTATGTCATATCAGAGTTAAAGTCAGTCCTAACTTTGTAGTTTGATAGAGTTAAAAATATTAAATTAACACATTACATACAGCGAAAATAAGGTTTATCAAAGAAATCGACGTGCCGCTTGAAGTCTAAGTCGAGTTAAGCACATTTAAGTTACATTCTGATGAGAATATCCTGAGTCCGGAGTTACCTTTATCGACATCGACTCGAGCTGCAGTTGTTGGGTTCATCGAAATTAAATGCCGTAAGGAACCAAATGCTATATCGATAATTGAGAATGAAAAACAATTCACCAAACGAATAAACAATATTTACACATATGAATATATTGATAATCCATATACATAATTCATGCAGAAATCGAATATATATACTATTAGATCCAAATCCATTCGTTTTAGCTCGGCGTATTCTTTCTATATGTCCGATTCCCGGTTTTTTGTCAACAAATTATCTCGTTTCCATGGGACACAGATGTAAATAGAGGTGCTACCGCCGAAGGGTCGGACCCCCGTCCCCACTCCTGTCAAGACAAATTTGACAAAGTTCTTATCTGTATTCTTTGATTTGTTTACTGTTGATAATGTTTGAGTTTTTTGTAACAACATTCTTCGTAATTTTTTTTCGATCCAAACTACTGATTTTAAAAATATGTGTGATGTTCGAAAAACTTTCTAAACTGTCACATTAATTTTATAAACCAAATTTGAGCTTCCCTTTCAAACTTTCCAAGCTATCCTGCTTTCGTTTCTTTGACTAAACCGGTCTGGTTTGAATTACCCAAGAAATAATAACATTCGCTAATTATCGGCACAGTCCTGCTTCAACAATTTATCGCCTACAATTAAAAATGGTTCTAAAATTCGGCATTTTGACATACATAAAGTGAATGAATAAGGCATTGGTAAGCTCGTTTCCAGAAAACTAAAAGCGATGTGGATAGTTTTAAAAGAATGCGGTTAAAAGAATTTTAAAAAAGTTGTAAAACTGCTACTCTCTTTTAGCAGCATAGAACGGATAAATGTAATATAGATCATATCGTGAACGATGACGTAACTATATGTAACTAAGCCCGAAACTTGCCTATGATTTTTTTATGTAATCTGTAAATTTAGGAGCTTTAGCTTTCTACGGCGTATATATGTAAAGACGACGGGTGATCTTGATCACTTGTGGTAATGTCCAGGAAAAACCGTTAGGAAGTATATAGTCCAAAGAAACACTGCTAAAGTAAAAAAAGACCGATATATTGGCCAATGTAAGTGTGTATAGCAGGGTCGGGCACCGGAAAAAACCAAAATGGTTTTTTTCCGTTTTTCCTACCCCCCCCCCCGGAAAAAACTATTTCAGAATTTTGGAGTTTAAAATAGTTGGAAAACCGTTTTGCTACAAAATATTGCAGCCTTGAACATTATTTACACCCTTTTAAACAGCATTTACATTTTATGCGTATGATTTATATATGTGGTAGAAATGGTATAACTATGCCATCGACTAAATTTATAATCTTAGCATAAGCATAGCTTGCCTCCTCCACAGCATAAAGAACTCTCGCCCGATGGTAAATTTAAAATAAATAGGCGCGGTGTTGTACTGAGTAGAGCTATTGAATTTGTATCGAGCATATGAGGGCAGTAAACTAGACAGACGCAGGCCAGGCACACATGCAGACAGATACATATGGGACGGGAGTTGGTTGGTGTAGGTTTCCTATAATGTCAGCCCTCCCTCCAAGAAAAACCAAAAACCTAGGGGTTACACCCCTTTGTGATTATCCACCACCATCCTACTCCATGCACCGGTCTGTTCATCTGTGATAGATACCCGCAGGCATGTATGTTTAGTACCACTCATGTCACACAAGGCACGCCATGTCATAAACTAAATAGCTCGACTGTTGGATCGTTGAGTTAAACCACATACTCTATTGTGTTAATGCGCTTCCAGCATCACGTGCACGGCTGGAAGTTTGACACCAGTTAAGAGTAAGTCTAACAATACTGAAAATTATAATGCCGCAATCGACAATTTTAAACGTTATCAATGAACAATATTATTGTTACAATAGTTTGTTAAGTTTTGAGTTGAAGATAAATACGCAATTGGTTTACGCTAAATAAAACAAACATAGCTACCTGTTTAACCACAGGGCGGCTCTGCTTTGGAACCATTGCAACCCGGTCTGAACAATCTTAATGTTATATTATGTGGTCAATTGGTCGCCCGCAAAACCCAATTTAATCGCCTTTAGATAAATGCTGGGTATGCCATTATACTTTTGTAAGTCAGAGCTTTGATAGTTACCAAGTATGCGTATCTTAGCAACAGCAAGTTAATTAAAATACATTATGTTTTCTTGTTTTTCCATGCTAATTTTCATTTATATACATTTTTCAATAAATATCGCATTTATTTCAGTAGCCAATGCTTATATACTGTCATACGAACTTTATAACCAACCAGAAACTTTATATTTGTCCAATTACGGTGCATTGGCATTTTACAAAGGAATCCCAGCGCAGGTTCTGTCTCCAACGGCGCGACCTTTGTATCAATACTAAATAGATGAAGACGTGAGAGATGCTTTGCAGTATATATAATATACCAGCTGCTTTTTAACATGCTATCGCGCAAATACCATGCTGAAAAATATGAGTTTACGGTTGCCTATGAAGTTCTTTCTATGTGAGAACATTGCAGTTTTAGACCTTTTTCAGTAATTAAGGCATTAATAATCAACAACGGAGATTCAATTTCGCATAAAACTGTGTTTACTGCTATTTTTCTAACAGGCTAACAAGTAAACAGCTAACAAAAATTTTACTTTTTTTCCGGTTTTTTTCATTTTTTCCGGAAAAAACCGTTTTTTTCCGGTCCGACTTTTTTTCCGGAAAAAACCAACCCTGGTGTATAGTGAAATGCTTGGAGTTCCGTTCTTGATATATATACGAAGACTAATTCAGCTAGCTTCATATTTTATCTAAAACTGTAAGATTACCCAGAGGGGCCAAAGTGTAATCCATGCAATGCCGTTAGCCTTAACTTAGGTCCTTATATGAGACATACACTGAGCGGATCGCGAACACCCCGCTCTAGGCTGTTCTTTTTTTCTAAAGGTATAACGTAATGCTCTTCACGGTTACCTGAGCCAGACATATACTAATCTTAAGTTGGGCACTGCCACCGCCGGATACCGTCCTTCGGGTAATTAAGGTATTCTTTTTGCATCGCAAATAACCCACCATGCCTTAAGGTGATACACACGAGTGTCAGTGCCGACATTTTTTTGTTTTAAAAAGCAACTACGCATGGGTTTTTAAGCTTTGATCGACTGTACTTTTTCGATCATGGGGACCTTGTTTTAGACCAACTTTTTCGGTGTCTGCAACTTACATGCCCGGGTTATCCAAAAGCGATTCAAATTTTTGACTACTGCCAGAACTCTGAAACTCGTTTTTGCTATCTACGGAATGCTCTATATTATAAAGGATTGAATGGTCTATGTCGGGGGTCTATAAACATGAGGGCAATGTATAAGCCATTTTTATGATAAGTTTCAGGGCAGTAAACTAGGAATAGGATAAAATGGTCTGCCGTAACTTAATACTGCGGAGTTACATTTTGGATAGTGTTATTCAGTTCAGAGTTTCCTAACAATACAACATTATGGATTCTTGCTATAAGCACTAACTAAGATACGGCCACGCAAAAACGATGTCATAGGCATACAATTTCAGAGATTGGACAAAAACATACGGACTGGGTCATACAATTTCTAGGTTTTTCAGCAATTAATGGCTACTTTTTCCAGCCTGCTGGGATGTTTCTCTCTGGAACTCTTAGAAGACCAAACTATATATATTATTGAGACAGTGCATTTTAGTTGGACATCGGGATCTAATCGTACCTCTTTTACCACTCGTTCTGTACATACAGTTCTGCTTCATTTAAATTTTTTAAATTATAATTTAATTAATTTAATTCATTCACATTAATTAATTTATAAAATTTAATTAATTTTTTAATTCAATTATATGTTTGTACTGCAGCGATTTATTTGGTATTTTTGTACACAGATATAGGGATTTGAGTTGATAAATTTAATGGAATACAATGATCGTAACCCGGTAAGTATTGGCTTAGCGTTTAACTAACTGCTATTTTTAGTGAAATTTTTGAATGAAATTTACATAGCTTTCTGAGACTAAGTCTCCCTATATAGCTATGGATATGGAACTGTGTGTGCCCATTGAACCTGCAAATAGAACTGCTTTTGCACATTGAACCTGCCAATGAAACTGTGTGTGCCCATTGACCCTGGCAGTGGAACTGTGTGTGCCCACTGACTCTGACAGTGAAACAATGCGTGCCCATTGAACCGGCAGTGGAACTGTGTGTCCATTGAACCTGGCAATGGAACTGTGTGTCCTTTGAACCTGCCAATGAATCTGTGTGTGCTCATTTACCCTGGCAATGGAACTGTGCGTGCCCACTGAATCTGGCAATGGAACTGTGTGTGCCCATTGACCCTGGCAATGGAGCTGTGCGTGCCACTGAACCTGGCAGTGGAACTGTGTGTCCTTTGTACCTGCCAATGAATCTGTGTGTGTTCATTTACCCTGGCAGTGGAACTGTGTATGGCCATTGAACCTAACAATGGAACTGTGTGTGCCCATTTACCCTGGCAGTGGAACTGTGCGTGCCC
>JASANE010003771.1:0-10064 GCA_030248225.1 Trileptium ribeirensis
TTATTAAAAGATGATTCTAACACGTTTTTTAGTGTCCGCTTAGCACTTCTTCGTGTATTTGTATTATCTGTCGCTACAGTAAGGAACACTTCTACCTGAGAAGTTATATTTTCCTAAAAATTAGGGCGCTGACATTCCTGGGAGTTATGGTTTTAAGAGCTACATGCAGGAAAGAAGCTACAGTCGCGGCCAAAATATCTGGAATCGAAAACGATTAAAATCGAAATGGATCGATTATTTTGTAGTTATTCCTGGCCGTGTCTACTGTAGTTAAGTCTGCAAAAGTTTTACCGGTTGATTTTGCTAAAACCTCATATTTTGCTTAATAAAATGTTTTAATGATATATGCAATGTCATCAGCCTTTCTTATATAGATATTATGTATTATGTTGTTTACTTTTGTAACATTTGTCTGCAGTCGTGCGTCTTGTGCATTTACTCTGACTCCACGCTAACGCATAGTAAACAACAAAACTAGAAATTATTAAGAATGTGTAATAGTTGTTATAATAGATATGTAATTTATAAAAACGCATGGATAAATGTGAGTTGTATTTTAAGCATTATAAATAGCAATAAAGTAGCCTTAACGGTCAATAATAAATTATTTTATTACATTTGATTTTGGTTGTTTCACTTGATCTACCGTGTTACTAATCATAAGGATGGCGAGCGCAGGGTGCCCAGCACCTGGGAAAACCTGGGATGGCAAAATTGACCTGGGAAAATCTGTGAAATTTAATGGCGTAGGGTATATAAGCGCAAAAAAACATGGGAATTTTATGGGATGTACGTAGAAATTTGGCAAATGAGATACCCACCAACACGTCCCAGCGAATAATAGCTGCCGATATGTCTTTTACTAAATATGCACGTAGAAATTTGACAAATGGCTGGCCTGTCCAGAGCCCTCCGAAAAGTGGGGGGAAACTTCGGGGGGCCCCCATGTTCATTCTCGGGGGAAATTTCAAAGTGGGGGGGATAAATTTTTCTTAAAAATACAAAATATTTCCGAATTTTCATGCATTTTTACTACTGTGAACGTACTTTCAAGCTAAAAAACAATATTTTAGCATTATAAACAGTGGTAATTAATGTTTAAAAAACAATTTGCAAACAAAAACATAAATTTTCAGACATTAAAAAATTTTTGGAATTAGTTGAACATGGTTTCGGCCGAGTGGGGTTACGGACATGGGGTGAAATCTCACGAGCAAGGGGGGATTCGGAAAGTGGGGGGTCCACCCCCTTACTGTGGACAGGCCAGAATGGAGATCTAAATATGCGCGATATTGCATTTAACATTTAACAGTATGCATATAACATCTAGCCCTGGTTTCATTGCAGCATTCTATTTTCAGTTCTATGGAATAAACCCGCCTATTATAAGTAGACAATAGTAACGTCTAAACTTCAATATGCTTGGCTAAATGAGGTCAGATATACGGAGTTTTACAAGTGTCTCCAAAAGGTGTCAGGTGACCAGAGTAAGGCTCGTTACAATTTGTGCTGAATTGACTCTGAGTAATATGGGAGTCCGACCGCTAACACCGACCGCTTTCAGACAGCGAACCCAATGCTATCCTTGCTGTACGATTCGCTTCATCGCGGCTCATTCGTCTCGTAAAACCGGAGCACTACGACCGGGCAATGTCAGTATCACGTCCTCGCGTGAGTTAGTGAGATTCAAACTGTCGCTGTTAATCCTGGGAAAACCTGGGATTTCGGACAAAAATATCTGAGAAAACCTGGCATTTCATTGTGGCCAGTCGCTGGTCACCCTGCGAGTAATTAATAGTCAAATTTTATATACAGAAGTTCACTGTCATTCTAGATATTGTCAATAATTCCAAAATATTACCACGATCACTATGCGAATATATCTGGATTATTTGCATTCTTTAAAATCATTGTATAATCTAGTTATATCTACATAAACTGGAATACCTTGTTGTTGCATTTCTTCATGCATGGATGCTTGCTTTCAGTTTCACGATGGCGTTTATCTAGTGCTTTTAATGGGGCTACTGGAAGGCTATTTTGTGCCTCTATACAGCTTTGAGTTGACGCCGAATACATTTGAACAAAGAGTGAGTTGGATTTCAATGAAACGGAGTGAACGAAGCTAGGGCAGTTTCCTCAAATAGCTTCGTTAGGGGCAGAAAAATCGTAAAAAAAAATTTTTGCTTTATCTATTTGTGGATGTCATTACTCTTCCCCGGATGGATAGTTCTTCCCAAATTTTGTAATTGAATTATATTTTTAGTCTATTTATGCCTTTTCATTAGACGCTAAGGCCGCCGACCGCGTCAAAATGGGCTCCAAAGGGATCAAGGGTCACTTATTTGAAATTTGGCCATCCGGGTACTATTTTTTGCGACCGAAATAGAGGCTTCGGAGCGAACAACGAAATCCTCACATCGAGTTCCTGCAGAATCTTCTCATCGAGAGCTATAGTTTTGCTACTATGTATTTTTTGCCAGAGCTGACATTTTCTAGGTGTAAGGTAATGTTTAAAAAATACACCAAAAAGTGAAAATTTCAATAATTGTACAAAGCAAGTTTTTTGCTTGTTGGTGGTGAGCTATGGTATTATACGGTGATTTAGCTTGTTAAAACAAGTTGGTTTTGTTGTTTTAACACCGTATTGGTTGTTTTAATAACCCTCTTGGACCGTGTGAGAGCAGAATTTGGTAAATTTTGGCACCAAAATAATAAAATTTCGTAGATTTTATAGTGTAGATGTAAGTACGGTTACAATCAGAATTAGTGCACAAAAATCGATTGAAAAGCGATCTATTGCGCTTCCATTCGATTTCGTCTGCGTTCGATTTTATAAGCACTTAATTCTGAGTGTAACTGTGGGTCAATTCAAACACGTCTATGGGTTTTTGATGTTACTAAATACGATAAAGGCAATTGTATTTACATGGTGTGCATCAAGTAGGATAAGTCTTAGGATCTACTACATAAAAATCACTTCAAATTATAATTTTTGTTAAAATTTATGATTTAGGAATTTCAAAAGTTGTCTATTTGGTCACAGGATGAAGAAATAAAGAGTTCTTAGGTTTTGATATATGACTGTAATAACAGCAACATTATCATTGAAGGATGATTGGTGTATAATTACTATTATGGCACTTTATGCGGGCTGAGGGACCTGAACTTGGAACTACAAAATCGTCAGTAAGGTTCCGTTCCCTTGCTTCGTGAATTACTAGCATTATCTTGCGGAGGAACATATTTTTCACAATTTGTCAGTAAATATGTACATAAATTATGCCTACGGCGGTTTATACGTCACTACGCGAACTACATAGGATGTCAAACATGTATCACAGCGTAATGGATTGTATCCATGTATGGCTTATTTGGAAAAAATATATAAAAAGATGCTGATCTAGTCAGAACAACATCCAATGAATTTTTTGATTAATGGTGTTTTCAGAATATTCTGGAACATAACGTTTTATATGTGTACTCCTCTTAAGTAAATATAACAGCGTAGGTAAATTGATCCCATTTATATCTTAATGAAAAACCTATAGAATAATCAGATGTGCGCTTAATTACGTGTGGACAAAGCGGTCAAGGAAAAATAGGATTTGCGGCGTGTTCAGATTCATGGAGCATAACGGCTTGTGTGTTTTCTCCACGATTTGTATAAGTTATCAAGCAAAACACCACAATGTATGTGAACTTGTTCCGTTTATATTCTAGGTTTGAAAAAAACTTCTTAAAGATATGCAAATGTGAGCGCAAGTACGTGAACATAGGACGATTAAGTACTGATTAAATTTGCGGTTTGTTAATAATTTAAAGGAACATACCGTTTACATTCAAAATTCCAATTTTAAATGCACATTACCGGACGTGATTGACGATAGTAGGGTATTTTTTTTCGAACTTGTTTCTTTGCGTGTACATTACTGCAATATCCTAATTCACTCAGTTTTTTTATTCATGAATCGACTGATTCCGCTAGGGTAAATTTTGGGTATTTACTTTTCAGAGGAAGAACGTGGCGCTGTCGTTCGAATTAATGCAAGATGCCGGGTTGCCTCGACCCAAAGCAAGGCCAGAAGGTAATAGAAATTATATTAATTACTATTGACAGTGCGAGCTCCGTTGGTTTCGGGGTTGGGTTGGGTATTTTTCTATGAGAAGATTCTATCACATTTTTCTATTCGATGTCTGGCAATAACTTAAAATATATTGCCATGGCTGAAAACAAAATTCTCGCATTCATGTCGGTTTTGCGGAAATTTAGGTAGGAAACTATTGGAGTATATATTGAACTATTATATTTGAGCTCTAAAGAATTGTGCTCTCTCTGAACAAAAAATTCAATGGAAGAGAATGAAACTTGAGAACCCACAGCTTTTCGGCTTTGTAGCAGAACGATTTTATCATTCTAACCGTTTCAGTGAGCAATCCCAAAGACTACGTTAGTGTTAAACTGCTAGTAGACTATTTCTTTATAACTTACTATACACTTATTTTTATTTTCAGATATTGCCAATCAAGATCTCAAATGCACATTGCGAGTAGTGTATAATCTGTTCAACAAATACAAGCACCTATGAGTGAAATTTAGAGACGGAGCTATTCCTGAGTGTCCCTTTTGCTGTTTGAGTGCAAAACTTATGCTCGAAAGGATAGTCATTGCTTAGCCAAAAACTCTCATAATATTTATTAACAACACAAGTGCTGTTATTTGCATTGTTTTTGACTATTTATTATTCTGGATCAATTATACAGCGCCTGGCAAGTTGGTACTAAAATGGCTAAAAGCCAATTTGCTTTAAACTAGAAAAAAATAAGCCTAAAATTCTAATGAACTGAATGTCAGAGAATTTATTGGTCCTTTCCTGTACATTAGATGTATCGCCCCCCCGCATCATGGTTTGTCTACGGCATATGTATTATACTTTTATTGTAGAGAGATCACCTTTCTTCATTTAAGTATTTGCCTGTTTATTTATATGCAATAGATACTGTATGTTTGATTTCACTAGAAACAATATTCCTAGGTATAATTACATTATTATAGTAAGGGTACGCATTGAGTGGGAACATAAATATGTCAGTGGCATCTAGTTTATCTGATGTTTCTAATCAAGAACCGGAATGGCAAATTTTTTTACTGTGTCATAACTTGTGTTTATGGGAATATACTTAGGTGGGTAGTGCCGATTATTACAGGAGAAATATTAGCTGTCGTAACAGTGTGTTTTTTGAGCCGCCTCGATGAATTGTATGTTGAAAGTATTTTAACCGAGATTGATGCTGGGTTGTTTTATTACTATAATTAATGAAACTAGTTGCGTACCTGCAGAAACGTTTGTTAGAAATATCGACTGGCATGATGATTTTGCCGTTAGGCGCTTCAAATGTTTCTGTTTTTGTAGTTTTTAGGTATGTTTCGTGCGTGACTCTACTTTAGGTACATTTAGCTGGGTTGTTCTTTTGTCAAGTCGGTTCACGATCGTAAAAGCGATGAACGCGAACAAAAGCTTTTCTTTTATACACGGGCACACGAATCGTGATGCAGCGGGGCGTGGGCACTATTCCCAGTCACTATTTTACTTGATTCTAAGCATCGCGTTTTGCTGACCGCGCACAAATGAAAACGCGATTAGTAATCGCCGCTTTCTCGTATGCTATAATACACAAATAGACTGCGAGAACAAAGTTGTCTGATTTGATAAACGTGGACAAATGTGCGGGAATACAAATTACTTGCGTACATCGCAGAGACCATTTTTCGCGTTCACAAAAATGTAAATACCAGTAGCAACAATGTGAACACCAATGAATTCGTGATCTTGGGAAAATAACAGTCTTGAAGTACGCACCTAAAATCGGACTCACGCATTCCCTTTCTTTGGGTTTGTGTGTTGCAATAGTAAAAAATCTAATTATACCGCTCAAACGTTTTGAAATGATTTTCATATTTTAGAAACGTATAGTTTATGCTTTCGTGTACTGTGCTTTTTAAATAAATCTATTGCGCTTTTTTATAGGAGCTTATTAAGCTTAGCGTTCACGCTTTGGTAATATAATATGTATTTCAGTTTCTAAATGTAGAGGTCGATCTGGGGAACATTAACCATTACCTCTCTTTCGATTGTTTTTAAATTTGATTTATTGTGCAGGTGGTTATAAATTTTCATCATATAGATTGTTTAATTACAGTTGTCAGGAATAAATATGCTATGAAGTCATCCGTTTTATGCTATGCTGCAAAGAATTATCTTAACTTGTGCAGATATAAATTAATTTTTCTGCACTTTCGTATTCAATATTCACTACTATGAACTTAAATTTTTCCCCCAATGTACTTATTTAGTAAATTTTAAGGACATTTTGCTCGGCGGCTGCAACACTAGTGGTGTGATACTACTATCAACAGAAATTTTTATCAAAGGAACATTAGTTTTATGTTAAACCACGTTTACCATAATATACAGAGATGTAATTCCAACATAAGATGCGTTAACTTTATATCCAGAACCACATTGCATCCATTTCAATGCCCCTAACGGCAACATTAACCGTAAAAGTTACTCAATTATCTAAAATACCTCTGGGAATAGGGCATGCTGAGTATTTTACAATCCTGCGGTAATGTGGGAAGCCCCTCTGCTTAAGTTAAGTCGCTAACAGGATATTTAGTTATACAGATACTTGGAAAAGTTCTTTCACAACAGGCGCTTGAACTCTTATCTTTAATGCGTCCGTAAGGGTGTTACCTATAAAACTCAGGCTCCCGCGCGTCTAAAATTTCCGCGGAAAAAGGTGACACGAAAATCGAACACCGCCGCACAGAAAAAAAGACTGAAAGTGCAATGTTAGCTGGAAAACATAAGTGCCAAATCAAGGGATACATCCTCACGTCTGCTGTCAACATAAAAAGCGTCCGCGTAGCACTTATGCGATTGTCGGTTACATTAGCTGAACTTACTCCATTGATAAAAATTTCTGTTGGAATAGTAGTATTACACCACGAGGGTCGGACTGCCCGAGCACAAAATGTCGGAAAATTTACTGAAAATAAGTACATTGGGGAAAATTTAAGTTCATAGTAGTGAATATTGAATACGAAAGTGCAGAAAAAATTAATTTATATCTGCACAAGTTAAGATAATTCTTTGCAGCATAGCATAAAACGGATGACTTCATAGCATATTTATTCCTGACAACTGTAATTAAACAATCGTATACTATGAAAAAATTCTTATAACCACCTGGCATATAAATCAAATTTAAAAACAATCGAATAGGAATGCCGATGTTCCCCAGATCGACCTCTACATTTAGAACGAAATACATATTATATATCACTGATAAAGTGTGAACGCTAAGCTCGAACAAGCTCTTGATAAAAAAAGCGCGATAGATTTATTTAAAAAGCACAGTACACGAAAGCATAAACTATACGTTTCTAAAATATGAAAATCATTTCAAAACGTTTGAGCGGTATAATTAGATTTACCACTATTGCACACACAAACCCAAAGAAAGGTAATGCGTGAGTCCATTTTAGGTGCGTACTTCAAGACTGTTATTTTCCCAAGATCACGAATTGATTCGTGTTCACATTGTTGCCACTGGTATTCACATTTTTGTGAACGCGAAAATGGTCTCTGCGATGTACGCAAGTAATTTGTATTCCCGCACATTTGTCCACGTTTATCAAATCAGACAACTTTGTTCGCAGTCTATTTGTGTATTATAGCATACGAGAAAAAAGCGATTACTAATCGCGTTTTCATTTGTGCGCGGTCAGCAAAACGCGATGCTAAATCGCAAAATAGTGACTGCGAATAGTGCCTATGCGTTGCTGCATCACGATTCGTGTGCCCGTGTATAAAAGAAAAGCTTTTGTTCGCGTTCATCGCTTTTACGATCGTGAACCGACTTGACAAAAGAACAACCCAGCTAAATGTACCTAAAGTAGAGTCACGCACGAAACATACCTAAAAACTACAAAAACAGAAACATTTGAAGCGCCTAACGGCAAAATCATCATGCCAGTCGATATTTCTAACAAACGTTTCTGCAGGTACGCAACTAGTTTCATTAATTATAGTAATAAAACAACCCAGCATCAATCTCGGTTAAAATACTTTCAACATACAATTCATCGAGGCGGCTCAAAAAACACACTGTTACGACAGCTAATATTTCTCCTGTAATAATCGGCACTACCCACCTAAGTATATTCCCATAAACACAAGTTATGACACAGTAAAAAAATTTGCCATTCCGGTTCTTGATTAGAAACATCAGATAAACTAGATGCCACTGACATATTTATGTTCCCACTCAATGCGTACCCTTACTATAATAATGTAATTATACCTAGGAATATTGTTTATAGTGAAATCAAACATACAGTATCTATTGCATAAATAAACAGGCAAATACTTAAATGAAGAAAGGTGATCTCCTACAATAAGTATAATACATATGCCGTAGACAAACCATGATGCGGGGGGGGCGATACATCTAATGTACAGGAAAGGACCAATAAATTCTCTGACATTCAGTTCATTAGAATTTTAGGCTTATTTTTTCTAGTTTAAAACAAATTGGCTTTTAGCCATTTTAGTACCAACTTGCCAGGCGCTGTATAATTGATCCAGAATAATAAATAGTCAAAAACAATGCAAATAACAGCACTTGTGTTGTTAATAAATATTATGAGAGTTTTTGGCTAAGCAATGACTATCCTTTCGAGCATAAGTTTTGCACTCAAACAGCAAGGCACTCAGGAATAGCTCCGTCTCTAAATTTCACTCATAGGTGCTTGTATTTGTTGAACAGATTATACACTACTCGCAATGTGCATTTGAGATCTTGATTGGCAATATCTGAAAATAAAAATAAGTGTATAGTAAGTTATAAAGAAATAGTCTACTAGCAGTTTAACACTAACGTAGTCTTTGGGATTGCTCACTGAAACGGTTAGAATGATAAAATCGTTCTGCTACAAAGCCGAAAAGCTGTGGGTTCTCAAGTTTCATTCTCTTCCATTGAATTTTTTGTTCAGAGAGAGCACAATTCTTTAGAGCTCAAATATAATAGTTCAATATATACTCCAATAGTTTCCTACCTAAATTTCCGCAAAACCGACATGAATGCGAGAATTTTGTTTTCAGCCATGGCAATATATTTTAAGTTATTGCCAGACATCGAATAGAAAAATGTGATAGAATCTTCTCATAGAAAAATACCCAACCCAACCCCGAAACCAACGGAGCTCGCACTGTCAATAGTAATTAATATAATTTCTATTACCTTCTGGCCTTGCTTTGGGTCGAGGCAACCCGGCATCTATTAATTCGAACGACAGCGCCACGTTCTTCCTCTGAAAGTAAATACCCAAAATTTACCCTAGCGGAATCAGTCGATTCATGAATAAAAAAACTGAGTGAATTAGGATATTGCAGTAATGTACACGCAAAGAAACAAGTTCGAAAAAAAATACCTACTATCGTCAATCACGTCCGGGCAAATGTGCATTTAAAATTCGTACTTTGAATGTAAACGGTATGTTCCTTTAAATTATTAACAAACCGCAAATTTAATCAGTACTTAATCGTCCTATGTTCACGTACTTGCGCTCACATTTGCATATCTTTAAAGAAGTTTTTTTCAAACCTAGAATATAAACTTGTGAAAGAGTTCACATACATTGTGGTGTTTTGCTTGATAACTTATACAAATCGTGGAGAAAACACACAAGCCGTTATGCTCCATGAATCTGAACACGCCGCAAATCCTATTTTTCCTTGACCGCTTTGTCCACACGTAATTAAGCGCACATCTGATTATTCTATAGGTTTTTCATTTAGAACATATAAATGGGATCAATTTACCGAACGCTGTTATATTTACTTAAGAGGAGTACACATATAAAACGTTATGTTCCAGAATATTCTGAAAACACCATTAATCAAAAAATTCATTGGATGTTGTTCTGACTAGATCAACATCTTTTTATATATTTTTTCCAAATAAGCCATACATGGATACAATCCATTACGCTGTGA
>JASANE010003772.1:0-34413 GCA_030248225.1 Trileptium ribeirensis
AAAATTTACCAAATTTATTGGTTGTTGCTGCTTTGGCTCTGACCCCTACCCGGTGACCGGGAATACAGAGATGTCAGAAAGATCGGTAAAATACAGACCACGTAGCAAATCGGTAGACGCCCGCCCTATATCACTCCATTGTGACAGGCCATTTAGGGAGTTTGTCAACGTACAGCCGCAACATTCAACCATTGAGATATGTGAGCTACCGTTTTGCCGTGGAAAGTCACACCAACCCAATAATAACCAAAAGGCAACTACGGCGACTGTCGAAACCGTGTTCACGGTTGGAAGAGCAGCGTCAGAAATTAAGGTAACCTTAGATGGAAAACAGTTTACCGGTGTTTTGGACACCGGTAGTAACATAACGATAATGTCTTCCGAAACATTTAATAGTCTAGGATTTTCAGAAGATGACTTGGTGTCGGTGCCTTGGACCTGTGCAGTAGGCATAACTGGCCACAGTTTACCGATGAAAGGAGCCATCAAAGTCGCTCTGGGAATTGGTAATCGAAATTTTGATTTTCACGTCTTCGTCTCAGACGATTGCACTCATTCTGTGATCATCGGCGTAGACGTTTTACAACAACTAGGCACTGTAAGTATAAACTACCAAAAACATCAGTTGCTCATAGACGGGGTCCCACACCAGCTGGGAGATGTGGGGACTAACACAGTCCGTTTAGACTCTGTTGTTACGATTCCCCCGAGATCTGAAGTTGTCATGCCTTCTAGGGTCGACGGCTTCAGGGGAAAGGGTGATGTAATTTTTGAGCCAAACGAAAAACTTGAGAGAGAATTTGATATAAGTGCAGCTCAAATATTATTGTCCAATGAACCAGAAATTGTGGTGCCGGTGCGCCTCTTAAATATGTCATATTATCCTGTAAAGCTTTATAAAAATACAATACTGGGCACAGTAGAACTGCTATCTGAAGATGGGTTGTCTGTCCTTGCGGTACAGCCTAAACCTGCAAATCAAAACGAGTTTTTGAATGAACTTAATTTGGACCAGGCAAAAATTACTGACACTCAGAGAAAACAATTTACAGATTTATGCATAGAATTTTCTGAGGTGTTCGCTAATCACGATTATGATTATGGTGACATCACCATAATTCAACATAGTATAGATACCGCAGAAGCGGCTCCTATAAAACAAAGACCGTACCGTATACCGTTTAGACGAAAAGAAAAGGTAGATGTCGAATTAAACCAAATGTTAAACTTCGGTATCATAGAACCGTCAACTAGCCCTTGGGCTAGTCCGATTGTTCTAGTCGGCAAAAAGGATGGTGAATCTTTACGACTATGTGTTGATTACAGAAAATTGAATGCTGTAACCAAAAAGGATTGTTATCCTTTGCCAAACATTAACGATTTATTAGAATGTGTTGGTAAGGCTAAGTTCTTTAGTGTCATGGATTTACTATCGGGATTTTGGCAAATCCCCATGGCCTCGGATTCAATCGAAAAGACTGCATTTATTACACCGTCGGGGCTATACCAATTTACAAAAATGCCGTTTGGTCTTTGTAATGCACCTGCTACGTTCCAACGCACACTAGAAGCCACACTACACGGTTTAGTAGAGAGAATTTGTTTGATATACATAGACGATATTTGCGTCTTTTCAGAAACTTTTGATGAGCATTTAAAACGTCTTAGGCAAGTTTTCGAACGCCTTCGTGATGTAGGATTAAAAGTAAAGCCTCGCAAATGCAAATTTCTTAGAGATGAAGTGCCCTACTTGGGACACATCATTTCGGCTGACGGTCTTCGACCGGATCCCGAGAAAATTGAAGCCGTTAAATCATATCCCGTGCCTCATGATATAACTTCGGTCAGGAGTTTTCTCGGATTTTGTAGCTATTACAGGCGTTTTATCAAAGATTTTGCAACTATAGCAAAACCATTAAGTCAGTTGACCAGTACCGCAAAAATGTTTCAATGGAATTCAGATGCTCAGGAGGCATTCGAAACTTTGCGAGATAAACTAATTAATCCGCCCATTCTTAGAATAGCGGACCCTTCGAAGCCGTATTTTCTTGAAACTGACGCAAGCACCAAGGCTATTGGGGGGGTTCTGTCACAAGCTGATGAGGATAACAAGTTGCATCCGATCGCATATGGAAGTAGGCTTTTACAAAAAGCAGAACGAAATTATACGGTTACTGAGTTAGAAGCATTAGCTGTGGTATACTTCATGAAGTATTTCCGAAATTATATTTATGGTCAAAAGATAACTATAATAACGGATCATTCAGCTTTAAGGTGGCTCTTAACAAATAAAAACGCCTCTGGGCGCTTACAGCGTTGGGCCCTATCCCTTACCGAGTTCGACTTTACCGTCGAACATCGCTCAGGTAAAAAGATGGGCCATGTAGACGCATTGTCTCGAGCTGATTACAAAGGGGGCGAAATACAAACTGAGCAACCTCACGAAGAGGACATTAAATTTGCATATGCCGTTACAACAAAAACAAATAATAATGACACTTCTAAGTCTACAGAGGATAAAAACGATCATAACCGAATCGATTTTAAGTCTAAGCAAGAACAAGATCCTGAGTTGAGTCTCTTAAAACGTTATATCGAAAATAGTGAGCGTCCCACCGACACTTCACTAGCTGCGCATTTTGCAGCAGTGGAACCAAGGTATGTCGTTAATGATGGGGTACTGTATCATCATTACCCAATGCCGAAAAATAGACAAGGAATTATTCTGGAACAACTTGTTGTTCCGTTCTCTATGAGACAAGAGTTGATGTCAGCCCATCATGATGATGTAGTTGGCGGAAACCACCTAGGAATTCTTAAAACTTACCAAAAGTTATTTCCTAAATATTATTGGGATGGCATGTACCGAGACGTATCAAATTGGGTAAAATCATGTTTGGAATGTTCCAAACGAAAGGCGGGACCCCCGCGTCCTAAAGCCCCATTACATCCCATCCCCGCGACAAGGCCAAACTATACATATCATGTAGATGTCTTGGGACCCTTACCACAAACTTATAATGGTAATAAATATGTTGTTATATTCATTGATCGGTTTACTAAATATCCCGAAGCTATATGTACGCCTGATCAAAAGGCTACAACAATAGCTAAGTTGTTCATGACTGAAGTTGTGTGCCGGCATTCGGCACCATATGAACTGGTTAGCGATAATGCCCCGAACTTTCGGAGTGAGCTAGTGGAACAAATCTGTCGGTTAACCGGCACTCGAAAGGTGTTCACAACTCCATATCGTCCTCAGACGAATGGTATCGTTGAAAGGATTAATAGAACGTTAATGAATATGGTCTCGCAGTATGTGGACGTGGCACAGCGAACATGGGACGAATTTGTCCCGTTCGCTTGTTTCGCGTACCGCGTCAGCATAAATGAATCAACTAGCTTAAGCCCGTTTGAAATGGTCTATGGGAGGTTACCGAGATTGCCCATAGACACCGTTCTTCCCATTTCAAACTTGGATTATTTAGACGAAGAAGATTATTTTCGTGACTTACAATTATATCTGAAGAGTGCGTGGGAGATTGCTAATGAGAACATTCTCAAAGCGCAATCACGCATGAAGGAGCTGCATGACCGCAAGGCAGCACCTGTTGAGTATTGGGTGGGACAGAAGGTCATGTTGCATGTTCCTTTTAATAAACAGGGCAAAACCAAAAAGTTAGCCCAACCCTGGCATGGGTTATATGAAATTGCTGAAATCATATTACCCGATGTCATTTTAAAATCTATTAGTAATCCCAAAGAGGCCCAAAAACGAGTACATGTGGAACGCATAAAGCCTTTTTATGGTCCATATGTTCCACCTTTGCTCTTACGGGAAATAAAAGAACCTCCCGACTCGGAAGAAGATGAATTACGAGAATTGACTCTAAGTAATAATGAGCATTCCACAAAAAAACAAATTACGGTTGTGGGTCAAGAAATTGATACGTTGCCCACAATTTTTGAGGAACCGCGAAAGAGTGAGGAACATGATACTACGGAGCCAACACATAAATATAACCTGAGACAACGAAAGGCAAGATTACAAGTACCTGAAGCACTCAGTAATAAATACATCAATTAGACTGGGAAAGAAAACACACTTGCATATTTATTTTATTTATCTCTATGTAATAATATAACCACATACATGTGGTATTACTTGGTTCGTGAAAGTAGTCTGGTCCGTTGCCTTGACAACGCGTTTCAACGTTTTTCTTGCTATCATTAAAATACTACGCACAATAAAGGTTGTCGATATTTTAAGTAAAACAAGAACAAACCCTCTGCCGTAGTTGAACTGGTGAACGAACCTGGCTATTTCCACGAATCATCATGTTAACCTGCTACCAGCACAGACAGAAAACTTATTAGCGCCTATTATCTTTTAGGCTGAAAACAAGTGTTGACAAAGAGTGCGAGGTACGCGCGATATACCAGTCCAGTTTGAGATAATGCAGCATTCACAGAAAAATGCGTGCAAAAACCGGGCAGTTTTGTCTCTTACAGCCGCCCGTAAGAGACAAAAATCTCTTAAGGCTAGCTGTATAATATTTTAGTTTCATACAGATAGCTATAAGACACTTTTGTCTTTTATAGCCATTTGTAAGATATTTTAATCTCTTATAGACAACTGTAAGATATTTTAGTCTCTTACAACCGTCTGTAAGAGATTTTTGTCTTTTAGAGCTGGCCACAAGAGACAACAGTCTTTAACGACTGGCCATACGAGATAAAAATATCTTAAGGACAGCTATAAGAGACTTTAGTTTGTAATGCATTACTGTTAAAGACAAAAGTCTCTTAAAGCCAACCGTAAGAGACTTCAAAACCTTACGGATAGCTGTAAGAGACATTTGTCTCTTATAGCTGGTCATAAGAGACAATAGTTTCTTGTAGCTAGCTGAACTGTAGCGGTACTGCAACCGACGCGAAAGAGAAATTAGGAAAATTTAACAATTAATAAATATGATTGAAATATAAAATTTACGGGTTTAATAATTTCCCTTGTTAGCGTTATATTTTATTTTCTATAATTACAATTTAATTTTAAATATAACAAAATTCGCGTGTGCTGAATAGAAAAGAGAGCATAGAACATACATCTGTGTAAAGATATTATCTAATACGACACCCATCCACGTAGTACAATCAATTTTTGAAATGAAATAGGGTAAATATCTAAATTTGGGTTAGTACATATTACCGTCTAACAAAATTCGTAGCTGTTGTGACCATGTGCTTGAAGCAAAATCAAATTTGATAAATAATATAGTAACTGTGCAATTGCTGGCTTCCAGAAAAGTTAGCTTGTATGTTTTAGATTCGGCGAGTGTTTCACGACGTATTATATTGAATGCTCTAAATACATTCCGGCTATGCTCAAAACGTAAGCTAATTGAATATAAATATGTCATAGACAGTTGTTAAATGTCTTCTTAGTTAAATTTCGTCTGATTTCCTCTAAATATATTTTTCCTTTGCCTGTTTTGTGAGGTATACCGCAAAGCATAGATTTAACAATGTATTATAATTTAAATAAATTTACATAATTTTATTATTAGTTGAGTTATAGTTTGTCGCAATTTTGCGTAGGAAAACGAATATTAAATAGATGAAATCTTTAGATGTTTGCAAACTCTGATTCAGCACGAAAACTGGGATTCCTTTTTTCAGTGTCAAACAATTTTCAAATTTTCAAACGATTTCACGCACACATAGATATCAAACAAATATTGCGCAATTGTGAACAAATTATTTTTTATCCGTCTGTTGTTATTGGTCGTATAGCTACCCCAAAGTGATGCGTTTAACAATTTTTATTCGACACATAATGGAATCTAGCAACCTACATAGCTTTGTGATGGCGCTGCTCCAATGCTTTCCTGCTAGAATGATCGTACAACTGGCATGTATGTAAAACGGAAGTCGTGAAACGTGACTTGACATTTGGGTCACCCAGAATTTTCAGTTATTACTCTTGCCAGAGGCATAGAATCGATAACCATAAACCACCAGAACGGTCTCATTAATTAACAGGAATAACTTTTTGTTATGCATGGGCTACGAGCCAAAGTTTAAAAATACCGCAAGGGCAACATTTTCAACACTTTTTCAAAGTAAATTTCTTGCCTGTTACGGTAAATGATGTGATTGTAAAATTATTTAACCTGTTAATCCTTTAGTTCGTAAATGGAATCATTTATACATTTGCACATGTCTTATTATTCATTCGCATTGCCAGTTTTCTTAAGGAACCGAGTAGCAGCTAGTACGTAGTATAATGGCTAGTGTTCTAGGCTCGTATCCGAGTGACCCAGGTTCAATTCGCCTTTGACCAAAACTTTGCTCACGATTGTACAAATATATGCGTTGGTTTAAGGAAGAAGTAAACACGTTGGTTTCATTATTTTGACCCTATATTTTCCCAGAATTTTTTGAGCCACAAACGTTGTGTTGCGGAGATATTAATTAGGAATTGTCTTTTACAGGTTCCCATAAGAGACTTTTGTCTCTTGCAAATGCCCGAAGTAGACACAAATCTCTTACAGCCAGCTAAAACAGACTTAAATCTCTTTCATTTAGCCGAGACAGATTTTTGTCTCTTTCAGCTAGCTGCAAGAAACTATTGTCTCTTATGACCAACTATAAGAGACAAATGTCTCTTACAGCTATCCGTAAGGTTTTGAAGTCTCTTACGGTTGGCTTTAAGAGACTTTTGTCTTTAACAGTAATGCATTACAAACTAAAGTCTCTTATAGCTGTCCTTAAGATATTTTTATCTCGTATGGCCAGTCGTTAAAGACTGTTGTCTCTTGTGGCCAGCTCTAAAAGACAAAAATCTCTTACAGACGGTTGTAAGAGACTAAAATATCTTACAGTTGTCTATAAGAGATTAAAATATCTTACAAATGGCTATAAAAGACAAAAGTGTCTTATAGCTATCTGTATGAAACTAAAATATTATACAGCCAGCCTTAAGAGATTTTTGTCTGTTACGGGCGGCTGTAAGAGACAAAACAGCCCGGTTTTTGCACGCATTTTTCTGTGAATGCTGCATAACGACAAAATTTCAGATTCCAACAATAATACTCTAGTAGTAACCATCAAACTAGAACAACAAATAACCATACAAAGGAGTATATACAAAATAGCATCATAGACTGACCATAACGCAGATATTTATCAATATCGTTCACAACTGCGATGGCGCTTCGTGTGAAATCGTTCGATTGGCGATTTACTGTCTGCGCTGGCTGAGGCGAGACCGAGCGACAGATTGATTGTAACAGTTCTCCGACGATTCGCGTGATGTCGGTAGCCGGCTCCAAACCGTCAATCAAGCAGATTTCAAGTGTGACGCAGCAACCAATAACCACGATGGTATGAAGTGTCCAAGTCGAACCTTATCGTTCCGAAACGTTGGTACGGTACTTCAATAACGCTGAATCGGGCGAATACCGCCGAAAGTCAGTAAACCAAGGTTGAGTGTACCTTGAGCGAATAATAAAGTGTTGACAAGTAGCCGGATTGAGTCCAAACGTTCCAAAACGCCGGTACGATAGTTCAGTATCGCCAAAAGTCAGTACGGCAAAATCAATTGTACCCTGGGCGAATATAAATGTCGGCAAATGTCCGAATTGAACCCAGTCGTACCAAAATGTCGGTATAATAGTTCAGTATTGCTAGACGTGGCAGGTACGACCAAAAGTCAATACGTCGAAATCGAATATACGCCCCGACGAATTAATGTCGACAATACTAGTAACACCCTTACAGTACTGGTCTCGCTATTTAGTTATTATTAATTGGTCGATTTAAAGGAGCACTAAGTATCCTGAAAGAAATTGCCTTCGCCCTATGGCTACGACCAGCCAGCACAGACCATCACCACGTCGCGTACATACATGCATTAGGTTACCTTTTCCCTCCTTCATAATGGTGGCTGCTTGCCTGTACCCCGGGCTCAGGTGATCCGAAGGGCCTCACACATACCTGCGTAGGACACCAAAACCACCTCATTCAGAACAACCGGGCGAGTTCCGAAGGTTCAACCGAACTATTTGATATGTATGGTGAGCCCTCCTAGAGCACCCAAGCCGCGGGCACTGATTATGGCAACAATATAACTACACAAAGAACATCGAGATTATGATCAAAACTAACGGTATTCAAAACATGATACTTTGATTTTATTAGGCTTTATCTCCCTGGCTTCTTCCTATGCGAGAGGTCCGAGATCTAGTGTTTGTGGAATTTTTTTTTCGTCCTCCGAAATTTTATTAACTGCTCACGGCGTGGCCCCCAGTTAAATGTGTACTAGGACCACTTCTGGCCCTAAGGGATCCCAGCTGCACCACCATTTTTCTTGGCGTGGTGCCCGGACAACCCCGGCGTCCACGACTCCCCAGCGATCTATGCGATGACCTAAGGGAACCGCTTAGCTTAGCAGGCTGCCGGCGGGTTAACCAGGGTGTTCGGCCTGGTCCCTATTTTGGCCCACGTGTCTAATGGCATGAAGGTCCCCCTGAGGGAGAGTCAACCCCTAAGCCTGCTCACAGGTAATAAGGCTGACTCGCCTTTCCCTCAATTCTATTTAAATCCTAAATGGAGGAGCGGTTCCTTGTTTCAGTCGGATACGCGGGGCGTTGGTTGATTCCACTAGAGGTTCCTCGCCGAACGGATAGCTTAAGGGAACACCTGAAGCTCAATCCCCAGGGTTTCTAGCTAGCGGGAATCAATTTGAACGTAGCCGTGCACCAACCACTAAACAAGCCTAAACTATGAATTTCAAGATTAAATCAAAGATTAGATTTGCCGTTCGCCGCTGCCTTGATGGATTGTGTAAGTTTCTCGCCAATTAAATCCTTGGTCCTAGGGGGAGGTGATTTTTCCCATTTTGATCCCAGGCTATTACCGATTTCTTAATGGGTAGAGCCTGATTGGTTTGCAAACACGCCGGGCTAATGTACCTAGTTGTAAATCCGATCATCACTTTACCAAGTAGTAAACCAAATGGTGACCTTTTATTCTCCTCTTTCTCTACATGAGGGACTCCTGACGATCCATTAATAAAAGAATCGAACTTATCGCGGAAGGATGTATTGAACACTCCAACATTTATTCAGGCAAAACATAGGCACGTATACCGTCATCAAAGTAGACAAAATATTTACACACCGTGGCAATGGCGGGTACCACGCAGTATACCCTTGTTACATTTATACATTGTAATGGGTGATGTGAATCCAAATCAATGCATCGCACGAAACAGGACCATGGAAAATCATCTGGGCTCGCCCCATTATTTGTACCCCCTCAGACCTGTGTCGCCTCCTCAATAGAAGTCCCATGCTTTTTCTCGCTGTTCGTGGAGTGGCTACTCTGGTATGACACACCCTAAACTGTCGTGGCTAACACTTTCTTGCCGTAAGTTGCTCCGGGTTTCAGACTTCCTTCCGGTGGCCATTGGTTCATTGAGTCCGGAGGCCAGCTGCAGACTAGGCATTGAAAGTTTGTAGTAAACATTGGCCTGCGCTGGGGTTAGGTTAAGACGCGGATCATTGTCAAAAGGGGATGACGCTGCCGCGTCTCCCGAACTTGGATAGCTTTGCAAGGATTTTTCCGAATTGATGATTTGACATGAAAATATGGCGCTGTATCGAAACCCACCGTGTCTAAACGGTTTGTGGGCCCGCGCCAATAGGTTTTCCTTCACAAAAGATTGGGGAAGAAGAATTGCTTTGGGTCCTCCTCAGGGTCGTCGCTCGACTAACGGGTGCGAGCACAAGAATTGCCTTAAAATTTGACTTGACTATACGCTGCAGCTGACTCCGTCTCGTTTCCTGTTTTGGTCATGCTCCTCTCCGAGCGCCTTTGATTTAGCTGAAGGCCCGCAGTCATTTGCAAGCATGGATAGGGCGAGTGCTGCCGCACCCTCAACGAATTGCTCAGTTTGAGTACCAAAAGACACTAGTTGTCATTTAAGCTTAAGAACACTTCGGATACCCCTGCATGGTTACAATGATAGATTTGCAAAACCGTGAGAAATGGGGACAACAACGCACGAAAGGTCCTGATACGTCACTCCCTATGGAGCGGCCGCATCGACCCGTCGATGATTGTTCTATTGTAAAGATACGTGACGGAGTGCTCTACCGTGTCTAAACGGCCTGAGACCCGTCGGGATTTGTTGGGTTAGTTGACTAAAATTTTTATTCGGAGCGAGACAATCTCAGAGTAGAAGCTCGGTTTTCTGGGGCTAGCGTCAGGGGTTCCGTTATTAATTTCCTTTAGGCTGCTCCACGCGTGCAAATGACTGCGTCCGTTCCGAGCGGACTGCTCGCTCTGCCTACCCAATAACTGGGTGTTTAAGTCGTGTGACCTGGGGTTATTCTCATAGATTTTCCTATGACTTAGGCTCGACTCAAGCTGCGACTTCGAAAGCGATTACGGATGGAGCACCGACCGAAAGAAGCTCCATTGTCTCTTGAAAGTCATTGGAAAAATTAGACTTGTTTTATCGTGCCAATTTGTGGCGGGATCTTAAGCTATTTGATGAAAATTGTTACAGTCTTCTACCGTGTCTAAAACGGCCTGGAAGACTGGGTCTTTGAGAAGACTTGACGGGAACGCTTGAATGAAACGCTCATGGATTAAATGCTCGTAATTTTGACGGGGTAGCCTAGCACTAACTTACACTTGTGCTCAATTTCATTTGCCTTAGCGGCTGCCTCCAGGTCAACACGCTACTAGTTTCTTATTTCAAACACCTTACCCCTCCCGTGTCCCTATGTCCTTCCCCCTTCCCCGTGTGTTCCTTATCCTTTACCCTTTCACATCACTAAAATTTCGCCCCGGGTCTAAAACAAAACGGCGACCCAGCGAGCGGGGAACCAGTCGAAAGCTTAAATTTTGCGTGCAATTTAGTGTGCAATTTTCTTGAATTTGGTGGAGCTGCATTTACGGGTGCGCGGGGCATCCGTCGGATACGCCAGCACCCGCAAAGGCAGCTCACGCTTGTGCCATTTTGAAAGCAGTGAAAACGCACCAGGAGGACCTCCACCCTGTGCTACACAGTAGGAGCCTCCTGGGCAAAACCACAAGCGCGAAACGCAAACTCAAACCAAAAGCAAGCAATTGAAACAAAATGACAAAATGCCCGGGCGACAACCGCCACGAGCGAAAACAAAAACCGCCGACTCTGCGGCCACTCTACTCGACTGGTCCCGACGCTGCGTCGAGCCATTTCCTTTTATTGTCCGAACTTGCCCCCTTCTCTTTTCAGACCCGTTTGAAGCCACTAGCATAGCGCTGTAAAACAAAATTTCAAATTCAAATTTTGAAATTGCCGCCCGGTCACACACTACAATTAAAACAAAATATACAGAAAGCTGAACATTGAAAACACACCCAGCGAAATAGTAAACAACGGCCATCAGCTAGATGTACAGGCGGCCTCATTAGACAAACGATGTAAAGCGATGCCGACAACAATAACAAGCCCCATGGCATAGTGGCCGATAGATGTCAAACGACATAAACCTCGCGCTGGTCGGCGAGGCGATTTTCAAGAGAAAAGTTATACGAGCGCCCAGGGCGCCAGAATTGTATCAAGGTTTGAACGCGTTTTTGACCATTGCTACTCAACGGAAAACAGTAGGCGGCCGGGGGTGGGACCAGGTTCACGCCCTGGCTGGTCGCTTACTGATAGAAATATTAAATTTAATCTAGCTCCCTTAGGTGGCTTGTTAGAGGCGGTTTTGTGAGCCGAAAACAGAAAATTTTGGTTTCCCGGGAGGGTTATTTGGGTCCTGCTCGGACCGGTCGAGTTTGGTGACCCCGGTTTTCGATGAAACAGTTAGGGTAAGACCCTTTGGAGGTGTTGAAACCGAAAAATTGGGGAGTTTTGGTTATTTTGATCGAGATTTAAGTCCTTGAATATTGGGTGTTTAAACGCTTAGTTGGGGGTCCCTAAGTATTCAGGGGTACGGAGCGGGCTGACCCGAACGCGAGATTTTGAAGCCCCAAAGGGCCCTAATGATACTGTGGTAATCCTATTTCGCGTGAAGTGCCGGAAAACTATAAAATTTTGCCTTTAAAATACCTATAGAAAATTGAGTTTTAGTCGAACTCTGAAAGTTTTAATTTACCCAGCAATCTGGTCCTCGCTTCGCTCACCGAATCAGTTATGCAACAACTGCATGCCAGGATAGGTCCTCGCGATTTGAATGCCAATCAAAATTTTCCGTTTGCATTTTGATAAAGGTTCTGCACAATACCCCGACCCATCCTGACACGCAGTACTACCTATAAGATAAAATAAAATAACATTCATTTAAGGCACACAATAAACGCACAGGTTATCATTGATTTTACTTGGGGTCGACCGGATACCCTACTTAGTGTCACAAGTATTCCATTTGGTGCCAAAATCACCCCGTGCACCTCGGGCGGGTGGAGCGTGACAATACAACAGGTTACAAGAATAGTACATTTTTATTTTTATAACACCAACAATGAATAGTGCACAATATAGTATCCGAGTCACGCTCCACCGGTATCCGATCGCCCGTCCCATGATATTCACCCCGTATTTTGACTAAACTTTGCATACTTTCTCATTTTGTATATCCCGTTAGAATCCTAAAAATCTCGGGCTGTTACAAATCGCGTAGGGAACGCTTGTAGCGATAGGAACGGTCAAACGCTTTGAGCACAAAATTTATAAAATTATTTAAAATAACAATTTTCTTATTACTCGCAATCACTTATTTAGTTGAATTTGCTGCGGCTAACGCTACGCCTTTTACGCAGAACATTAACTGGATAGGAGTGATGATAGGTGAACGTGTCG
This sequence comes from Trileptium ribeirensis, assembly GCA_030248225.1. Taxonomy (NCBI): domain Eukaryota; kingdom Metazoa; phylum Nematoda; class Enoplea; order Enoplida; family Thoracostomopsidae; genus Trileptium; species Trileptium ribeirensis. Next base: position 12,860 of record JASANE010003772.1, read on the forward strand.
GAACGCTGGTTGAACCTTACATTACTAACAACTTCGGAACGCTACACGTACATGCCAGTAATCCTGCAATTACCGCTCTAGGATTGCAGCATAGCTACCGGTAATCCGTGAAAATCCTGGTGCGGACGTTGCGAACCAGACTGTGCTTGCGCACACGAATGTTGCGTAAACTAAATGTGCACAGCAAGTCCACAGTATAACTGTATTCTCTGCATTAGAAGTAGAGATGCGTTTTTCGTACAACAGGGTTTTAGACATGCAAAGTTTAAGAATTTGTAGAATAATGCACATTTTTGCAATCATATACCACTACGCAAGAAACGTTTTTTCGTGGCGATAGCAGTTACAGCCGAAATTGCCATAGTAGTTTTAGGACTGGGGTAGGATTTACTAGCGCAGTTTACGTACACAATCTTGGTACGCATGGGTGCGTACACCATGGTTGTTCTTTTGTCTAAAACACGAACTGTATCGTTTGCGTTCACATTTCTGATATCGGTATTTGCAGTGAGACATTATTTTCGGATATTTAAAGTAACTTGGAATATTCTGGCTAATTATATGCACATTAAATTACCCTTGTCCATCTGTACTGCCAGATCTTACATCACTAGTTATGTCGGACTAAACCTAGAAGCTTGTGCCCAACGTCGAGGCATAGCTTTTTGTGAACATCATGATTTGCATGTAGATCAGTCAACCAGTTACAACCAGTACAAAACAACATTACATGTATACAGTTTACATATTTTGACAGTATTGAACTAACATCTACTTGTTTACGACCAAAATTTGTAATCATTCCCGTACTTTGTGGTTGATTATGCAGATCTAACGTGCCGGCAGGCTCAAACCTGAATTCTCGTTAAATACAGTTTATCCTATTATTAATATTCATACATGTTTTCGTCGAGATTGATTATTATATAATATGAAGCCAAGTTATATTTTCCTTATCACTAATATATTGATCCTTTAGTGGTTTAATCGGTACGGAGAGAATTACCTTTTTAGTGCTGATAAACAAGTTTCAAATTCGGTTAGCATAAATGTATTGATCACGAGTAGAATTATCGAAGATTGAACTTTCAAACTAATTACATTCTTTGACGCAAATGCCAGATCATTTATTGCTGGGATAACGTATGATTGGCACTTTAGGTTGGTATAGTTTATCGTTTACAGCTTATGGACAGTCCCGTTTATCATATATCCATGTTGTATATATATAGATGTTGAATATATATATTGAACACTCGTTTTATAGAATAGTACCTATAGGTAAGTAGATATCTGTGAACAATGATATATTTTAACAGTGATCAGTTTAAACAGTCACCAAAACCTTTTCTGAATACCTTATTCGAGAACTGAACTTCAAATGCTTAGACGTTAATTAATTATAATGATCTGATATCCACGGATGATATTTTGATGCCATTTCATGAAATATAGTATATATAGAAAGTGCATTTACCATGTTATGAAAATGTTTGATGCAAACCTTAAAATTTTACACGAAAATAAGTAAACCCAATACAAAATATGTTGTAACTATGCGACTCTGCTGAAGTAAATCTTAGAGCGTAAACCAATGGTTACCAGGCCAGTTTGCTCAAACGGAACGTATCCAGATAATATCCGCTGATGTTGTGTTCAGGATGTTCTGGAAACTGTAATATTGTGTACCAATTATATTGAAATTGCAAAAAGTTTATGATATTAATGCAAAAATATGGCAATTAGCACTCCTAAATGAAGATATGAATTTAGATTTAGTCAAAGACCAGCGGTCGGACAGGCGGATACTTTACCACCGTATTGATTCAAACACGTTTAAATATATATATTGATTCAATGCAAGAAAAACTTATCCACTTCTTTTTAGAAAACTGTCGTTTATTTTTTTCATACACAAAGGCTGGCTCCACCTAAAAATATTGGCCGGTAAAGTAAACAAGGGCATTACAAATATTAATTACATACATACCAAAGTTATCATATAACCTCCTTAAAAGAATAAAATGTGGCACCATTGAATTGTATAAACACGGCTTTACCTTGTTGACTCGTGCCAAATACGCTTAGCAATGTCAAATTTTCGCAGTATGTCTAGACGCGCTGCAACTGTATAATAATAACAACAAAAATGTTGACACGTATACGTTACGTCTGACATAAAAACGGATGATCTAGCTTTATCAAATCCATTCTTTATATCTGAATTTTACTCAGGTAGTTAACATTATCATTCAAGTTTGAAAAGTCACTGCGAAGCATAGAAAAGGCAAGTTTCAAATAATACTTAGTCTGGTAAAACTGCAGGGACCGAGTAAAAATCCTAAAATTTTAAACTTTATTTGAAAAATTCGTGGATTCTTATTTGGCACTTGAATGCATCCCAACTCATGCACACAAATCTTGTGTGGAGTTTAAACCGTCATTCGATAATTCGTAGAGCTAAAAATAAGACCCAAGTGTAACAACATTGCTTTATATCAATGCAAACAATGCCAATTTAGGCGTAAATATTTTAAACCAAACCTTAAAATGCACCGTATTGGATGAGACTCGACCTCACGACAGCAAAACTACCTAACCACCTCACGACCATTTGGCCACTGCGTCGGCATTGTTGTATTATAGTAAATGTAAATTATAAAATGTGGACTGACATCGTATTCTCTGGTTTTGTAATTATCTTTCAACCTATCTTCAACGTATCGAGTCGCGATGGACTATACGCTTCGCGAGAACCGTTGGGTTTTTACTATTTAAGCAATGTTTTGCGATGTGTTTACATTTAGCAATGTTTAGACTAACCATTACAGAATGTTTCTTTGATGTTTTAGCATATTGGTTATGCAGTTCCCTTGGGGTTGTCAGACTTGAGTTAAGCCATTTCAAACATAATATTAGTATTTTATTTCGTAAACACTGCGAAATTATTTATTGTTGATTTGCTCTTATTGGGAGAATTGGTGGCCTAGAAATTGTCAATTTGCAATTCCGCCAGGTACTAAATAGGCGCCACTGTTTCGTGCTCCCTTGCAAAATTTCTGTTCCGACTGTTTTAATTTATTATGGTGACATTTTTTTACTGGCGAAGCGCAAATTCATGCAAAAATCAGCCAATGTAAAGTATATGGGCGTTAGTGAAATGCTTGCTGAACACTGTTAATATACTAAGTTTAAGCCTTGGCTTTAGAAATTGACGCCCCTGGTTCGTGCACCCTCGAAAAACTTGGTTCTCCGACTGGTTTAATTTAATTTGGCAAAACGTTTTCTCACAAGTAAAGCACCAGATCATACAAAAATAGGCCAATGTGACTTATATTTGCGGGAATCAACTGCATTCTCTACTGTTGTCAATATACTAAGTCTTACCATAGCTTTAGTCTAAGCTAAGGTCCCTATATGAGTTTAGGTCCATATATTAAGCCTAACATTAAGCTTGGGCTGCCGGCCCCAACTCCATCCTTAGCTGTTCTTTTTTATAAAGATATAACATCCGGACCTAGAAGGTGACATTCTTAAATACCATAACCCGTAATTAAATATTTGATAAGTGATAAAAATTTATCTATTAATTGCATTTAAAGCTAATAAAAAGCGTATTACCAGTTCGTCTGACCAAATGCTTAACTTTAAGCTCTATTCGTTAAACAATGAATATTGACAACCAACGACGATAATATTTAACTCTTTTACGGAATACGACAACCGTAACAAATTTTCTGTCTCTACATAAATGGTCAATTATAAATATCATAAGCAGTGAATTGTGCACATTCATGAACACGGTGCTTTCACTACAGTTTTAGTGATGGTGTGCGGCACACTATCTTGTCAACATGCACATTGTACAGATATGAATACCGATGGTTAAACAAACTAACACAAATGAAAAATACGCTTCATTAGCTACACACGGTGTCGTTTACTGTTAATCAGCATACACCATAAACAAAAACATGGTAGCTAAAGTGTTTCGCATTTCGTACATAGTCAGGAATTGATTTATATTATGGGCATGACCATGACTGTCTATGCCGCAGGGTCGCGGGCTCAGGGTGACAAAAGTTCTAAGCAGTGGAGACATTATAACGTGAACGCCACATCGCTGTTCTGTGAAGGCGTTTACTGGTGACGACGTGTCAGCAATGCATATATATAACAAAACAATCCAGGCTGTGTGAATCGGCTTGCTTTTTATTTAGTTGCTGACCTTAACATTCAATTTATGTGGATCTTTCGTTTTTTATTTTACCAGTACACTTCAGCATACATTATACCAAATGATATTGTCGCAATGCTCGAACATTTGATGTAGTTACATTTGTCAAAATTTACTTATTTTGCAATAAAATTAAGTTATCTTTAACGTAGATGAAAGTATATGTATAATTAGCGTTGCTTTTAATCAATGTCTGCTGAACATTAACTGACAGTAAAATGACTTATGCCGCCAGCTCTGCAACTTAAGAATAGACATATTGCTTTGCTCGTTTATATTATATGCAAAGTATACTTGTCATCTCTTAGTTGCAAAAAGGTTGTGACAGATACAGCTGTAAATGCGTATTAGTGCAAAAGATATCAGGATTAGCCACTGTGAATAAATTTGCTATATTACATAGCTAGTGTTCGAATCCCTAAAACCTTATTGCATCATATGTAATAGTTTAAAATCTGATTTGGTGATATGGCTAATTTTTCCACTGAACAAAAGATTTTCAATTTTTAGAAATACGTATATTAACCTGCAAATATTGAAATATGTCTCTCTTAGTTGGCGGACAGGGTTTGAACAGAATTGCAGTTTGGAACAGGATTAACCTGGAATCAGGCATAATGACTCATACATTGATTACAGTAAAGTATTGGTTTGGCTAAATATTCTTTTCACGTTATTTGGTAGACAATTAAAGCACTAGTTATTCTCTAATATATATACCAATTCGCAAAGAAGAATTAATAAATTAAAAATATGTATTTTGGGCTAAAATCAGCGGATATTCACTGTTACATTCTGTTACTAAGGTCCAAGTTAGTAGAGAACCAGAAATCGATAATCACTCATACAGCGAGTTCGGTTGCTTCGCAAGCAGGTGGAAGATGCGGAGTGGGAAATGTCGACTATCTGGTAGCTAGTACCGGTTAAGGTTCACATTAACCAGAAGCCGACAATTACTCACACAGCGAGTTGTGTTGCTTCGCCAAGCAGGTGGAAGATGAAGTGGGAAATGTCGACTATCTGGTAGCTAGTACCGGTTAAGGTTGATATCAACCAGAAGTCGACAATCACTCGCACAAGGAGGTCTGTTGCTTCGCAATCAGGTGGAAGATGCAGAGCGGGGAATGTCGACTATGTGATAGCTAGTACCGGTTAAGGTTCACATTAACCAGAAGCCGACAATTGCTCATACTGCGAGTTCGGTTGCTTCGCAAGCAGGTGGAAGATGCGGAGTGGGAAATGTCGACTATCTGGTAGCTAGTACCGGTTAAGGTTGATATCAACCAGCAGTCGACAATCACTCGCACAGGGAGGTCTGTTGCTTCGCAATCAGATGGAAGATGCAGAGCGGGGAATGTCGACTATCTGATAGCTAGTACCGGTTAAGGTTCACATTAACCAGAAATCGACAATAACTCGCACAGCGAGTTGTGCTGCTTCGCAATCAGGTGGAAGATGCAGAGCGGGGAATGTCGACTATCTGATAGCTAGTACCGGTTAAGGTTCACATTAACCAGAAGCCGACAATTACTCACACAGCGAGTTGTGTTGCTTCGCAAGCAGGTGGAAGATGAAGTGGAAAATATCGACTATCTGGTAGCTAGTACCGGTTAAAGTTCACATTAGCCAGACATCGACAATCACTAGCAGAGCGAATTATTTTGCTTCGCAAGCAGGTGAAAGATGAAGAGTAGGAAATGCCGACTGTCTGGTAGCTAGTACCGGTTAAGGTTCATATCAACCAGAAATCAACAACCACTCATACAGCGAGTCCGGTTGCTTCGCAAACAGGTGGAAGATGCAGTGGGAAATGTCGACTATCTGCCAGCTAGTACCAGTTAAGGTTCATATCAACCAGAAATCGACAATCACTCGCACAGCGAGTTGTGTTGCTTCGCAAACAGGTGGAAGATGCAGTGGGAAATATCGACTATCTGGTAGCTAGTACCGGTTAAAGTTCACATTAGCCAGAAATCGACAATCACTAGCAGAGCGAGTTATTTTGCTTCGCAAGCAGGTGGAAGATGCAGAGTGGGGAATGTCGACTATCTGGTAGCTAGTACTGGTCAAGGTTCACATCAACCAGAAGTCGACAATCACTAGCACAGGGAGTTCTGTTGCTTCGCAAGCAGGTGGAAGATGCAGACCGGAGAATGTCGACTATCTGATAGCTAGTACTGGTTAAGGTTCACATCAACCAGAAGTCGACAATTACTCACATAGCGAGTTCTGTTGCTTTGCAAGCAGGTGGAAGCTGGAGAGTGGAAAATGTCAACTAATCTGGTAGCTAGTATCGCTTAAGGTTCACATGACGCAGAAGTTGACAATCACTCACACAGCTAGTTCTGTTACAGGCGCGAGCAGGTGGAAGATGCAGAGCGGTGAATGTCGACTATCTGGTAGCTAGTACCGGTTAAAGTTCACATTCGCCAGAAATCGACAATCACTAGCAGAGCGAGTTCTTTTGCTTCACAAACAGGTGAAAGATGAAGAGTAATAAATGCCGACTGTCAGGTAGCTAGTACCGGTTAAGGTTCGCATCAACCAGAAATCAACAATCACTCATACAGCTAGCTCGGTTGCTTCGCGAACAGGCGGAAGATGCAGTGGAAAATGTCGACTATCTGGCAGCTAGTACCAGTTAAGGTTCACATCAACCAGAAACCGACAATCACTCGCACAGCGAGTTGTGTTGCTTCGCAAGCAGGTGGAAGATGAAGTGGAAAATATCGACTATCAGGTAGCTAGTACCGGTTAAAGCTCACTTTAGCCAGAAATCGACAATCACTAGCAGAGCGAGTTATTTTGCTTCGCAAGCAGGTGAAAGATGAAGAGTAGGGAATGCCGACTGTCTGGTAGCTAGTACCGGTGAAGGTTCATATCAACTAGAAATCAACAATCACTCATACAGTGAGTTCGGTTGCTTCGCAAACAGGTGGAAGATGCAGAGTGGGGATTGTAGACTATCTGGTAGCTAGTGCCGGTTAAGTTTCAAATCAATGACACAACCACAAATCGACAGTCACTCGCACAGCGAATTTGGTTGCTTCGCAAACAGGTGGAAGATGCAGAGTGGGAAATGTCGACTATCTGGTAGCTAGTGCCCATTAAGGTTCACACCAACCAGAAGTGGACAATCACTGGCACAGCGAGTTGTGTTGCTTCGCAAACAGGTGGAAGATGCAGCGGGAAATGTCGACTGTCTTGTAGCTAGTACCGGTTAAAGTTCACATTAGCCAGAAATCGACAATCACTAGCAGAGCGAGTTATTTTGCTTCGCAAGCAGGTGAAAGATGAAGAGTAGGAAATGCCGACTGTCTGGTAGCTAGTACCGATTAAGGTCCATATCAACCAGAAATTAACAATAACAATCACTCGCACAGCGAGTTGTGTTGCTTCGCAAACAGGGGGAAGATGCAGTGGGAAATGTCGACTATCTGGTAGGTAGTACCGGTTAAAGTTCACATTAGCCAGAAATCGACAATCACTCGCAGAGCGAGTTATTTTGCTTCGCAAGCAGGTGAAAGATGAAGAGTAGGAAATGCTGACTGTCTGGTAGCTTGTACCGGTTAAGGTTCATATCAACCAAAAATCAACAATCACTCATACAGCGAGTTCGGTTGCTTCGCAAACAGGTGCAAGATGCAGTGGGAAATGTGGACTATCTGGTAGCTAGTACCGATTAAGGTTCACATCAACCAGACTTATTACTCGCACAGCGAGTTCGGTTGCTTCACAGGCAGGTGGAATACGCTGAGCGGGGAATGTCGACTGTCTCGTAGTTAGTACCGGTTATGGGTCACATCAACCAGAAATCGACAATCACTCCCACAGCGAGTTCGGTTGCTTCGCAATCAGGTGGAAGATGCAGAGTGGGGAATGTCGACTATCTGGTAGGTAGTACCTACCGATTAAGGTTCACATGAACCAGAAATCGACAATTACTTGCACAGCGAATTCGGTTGCTTCGCAAGCAGGTGGAATACGCTGATCTGGGAGTGTCGACTATCTCGTAGCTAGTACTGGTTAAGGTGCACATCAACCAGAAATCGACAATCACTCCTACAACGAGTTCGGTTGCTTCGCAATCATATGGAAGATGCAGAGTGGGGATGTCGACTGTCTCGTAGCTAGTACCGGTTATGGTTCACATCAACCAGAAATCGACAATCACTCCCACAGCGAGTTCGGTTGCTTAGCAATCAGGTGGAAGATGCAGAGCAAGGAATGCCCACTATCTGGTAGTAGAACTGGAAAATTGTAAATCTATACAAAGTGTGTGGCGAAGGTCTACGTAATTATAGCAGTTTTAGTTAAAAATTAAAAAAAGTCTTTATTTCTAATGTTGCATATTTTGAATTCTATTTTATTCAAGCTGACATCATTTGCAAACTTTGGTAAGAATTGGCTGCAGCTTATCAAAGAACATTGTTAGGTCCACTGCATAGTCCAGGGATTAGAGGGTTGTAACTTATTTTTGTTGAATTTACATTTTCTATTACCTAGGCTAAAGCCAAAGATAAAAGAGACCTTCTACACCGAGACAAATGTACACAGCTAGGACCACTTACAGTACACTGAGATAGCTGTCGTGTCACTATCAACAAGTTTTCCTTATTATATAAAAGTTTGTTTTTCAATGCTTGTTAGTCTCGCCGGAAAATATTAGCGCAAAAATATTTACTAATTTTGCAAGGAGTATTATAATACGCACGAACATATCTTAATACTCGATTATGGCTTCATGCTCAGAAATTAAAACTAAACTAAGCTATTATACTACTCATCTCATGAAGGAGCGGTATGCGACTATTGTAGTTTGTGCTTTTCACTGTGTTGCCTATATAGATAAGTATTATATTAGCAGTTGTACATATTTCTACAGTATGTAACACATAATGTATATCGTCTCTTTCAAAATAATACAATATCTAAACCATACTTACACTTTAGGCTTTTATAAGTATAACAAGTGCTGTTTTCTTAATTATCACGAGACCTACAACAACTACATAATGAAACTTATTCTGCGTATAGGAGGTATTACATTTATGTATTCGATATAGAAATACGAAGCACACCTGCTTGGTGTGGTTTTTGAGATAAAATGACATATTTTTAGACAAAAATAACTTATATTGTTGGATGACACAATAAAACGATTTATTATATTAGAATAAATTACACATAGTTTATTGAGCATATAGTTTTTTGAAAATATAATCTTAATCACTTTTACGATATAAAAGAACATCGCCACACTGTGTCAAGGCCTTATGTAGTCGATGGGTTAAGTTCCGACCAAATCTATTGATGATAAAAGACCTGACCTTGCCCGACCATTGAGTTATCCAAGAGCTATTGATCGGTTCAGTAAGGAATCGCGGAAAGTATACACCACAAAAGAAATTCAGCTACCAATTCACTATGTCAGTTCGGGCATTTGGCACCAGTAGCCATGAAAGAAATGGTCGGAAAAGACTATGATGCTCATATTATATATGTGAAGGGATCACGCAATCGATTTGTCTGTTTTTAAAGGAACAAATGTTCAGATTTAATATAAAGTATTTCTTTGTCAACTCGGTATAAAATTTTGTTTTAAATACTCACCTTTTGTCCTTCCTCTAAATTGAGTTTCAAGTTAGTACAAGGTGGAGGCTTTTTAATGGTGTGGTATAACATTAGTACAAAAATATTATAGCTGGGCCAGTATGATCAGTAGTTTAATAAAATTATTGTCATATAACAACCGTGCCCATAACGTGGGAAACGATACAAAACATGACTGACTAATCCAACAACGCACACCACCAGCTCCGTATGCGAGATCACTAAAACACACTTCTTCAACTGTTCATGATCAACTTTTGATAACATATTCAGTTTTGTACCCTTCACATTAGTACGACGTTCATGCGTGGCTGGGATTAAATGGCAGATATGTATGTGTGTATACGTTATATAATGAATAAGTTTTTTTTCAATATTTTCAAAATGTATAAATTTTTGAATGGAAAAATTAATCGATTTACAAATTAATACTTTGTCCTAAAAGATTTGAATATTTACCAATAAACCTTTCTTCGTTTGAGTACAAAAAATTCTAAAACATGTAAATATTCACAAATTTAAACAATTTGAGTTTTGCCGTTCCACTCAAACAATGGTTTATCTGACCCTTTGACTTCCTAATAAGCATTTGAAATACAATAGCTAAGATTCAAACTGTAAGAAAAAATATTTGGATGGATAATATTTATAATACCAAGAGTGCATTAGGTAAGAATATGACACTTTCCTTCACTCACATGTTAGCCCGTGTTTGATGATACGCGTGTTTTCGGCCTGACCCTCAGTTTCTGGGAGGGAGGCAGCTCAGGCCCCTCAGTTTTTGGAAGTAGCGGGTCGGTCGGACCACTCCCAAAATGGGTAGGTGGTTCCGAGCTATCTCTCCCAGAAACTGGGGGGGTCTGGCCGAAAATGCCCATATCATCAAACACGGGCTAACATGTGAGTGCAGGGAAGTGTCAAACTCTTCCCTAATGCACTCTTGATAATACTATTTGGCATAGCTATATCACAGTTATATGTATACCTTCAAAGTAGCATGAAATCCGACTTGTATTTTTATTTAACTGCTTATTGGTTTTTGCACAATAACCATCAGGCGGGCAAAAACGCATGATTCACACAATAGATCGTCAAGCTTATCGCAGAATCGTGCAACTGCTTTGTAGTTTGTCGCGTATATACACACCTATTCTTCTTCATTCACACACCACAAGTTTTTAAAAAACTAATCCGCTTTTAGGATAATTTTTTTTACTAAAAGTGATATGAAAAATATGAACTTCAAAAATACATTTCACAAGAGGTTATTGATCTGTATAGTAGTATTTACCCTGCTCAGTCAATGAAGATCATTTACTATGTAGAAGTATAAATGCAGCAGCTTAGAATCAAATGTTAAGGATTGATAAATTTTCCTTACTTTAAAATTATATACTTGGCGTATTATGTAAACTGCTTTAAGTATATTTTTATGCGACGACAGCCGATTTCAATCAATACCGTGTTTTGGTATCGTTCAAACGAATTTTGCAAGTATAGGAATTGAACTCCATCGACTTGTCAAATAGAATAACATTTGAACAATAAAGCTTTCTGTATGTTTCAACGCCATATCATATGAAATATTTTGCTTTTAGATACGATATTTATTCGACACTTAAGCTACTGCAACCTTGCTCCAATTAAATATTTTGCTTTTAGATACGATATTTATTCGACAGCTAAGCTACTGCAACTTTGCTCTAATTAAATATGTAAAACGGTAGAAAAGATTTAATGCAACAAACATTATATCCGGCATTAAGTGAACCGAAAACCCTTCTGTACGATTCCACATTATATCATGCGAAACATGTTGTTTTGTTCGCCACGATATTTCCGCCCCTAAGATACTGCAGCTGAGATCTGGTTAATCTTACAAAAAGATACTGCAACTGAGATCTGGTTAATCTTATAAAAGGATATTGCAACTGAGGTCTGGTTAGTCTTATAAAAACATACTGCAACTGAGATGTGGTTAATCTTATAAAAAGATACTGCAACTGAGATCTGGTTAATCTTATAAAAAGATACTGCAACTGAGATCTGCTTAATCATATAAAAAATGGAATAAATATTAAATGCCATAAAATTGTTTAAACAAAATATTCAACTGACCTTAAGTGAGCCGCTGTTGATTAACGATAATTTCTATGCAAATCAATTTTCTTTAAGTCAAAAAGTGTACATAGACTTTTTGAAATCTGCCTACCATAAGTTTCACATTTTGTTGTGTTGGTTTCATTCGCGTATTGTTAAAACTGTGATAAATGTTTGCTAAGTCGGTAGTAAATGTTAAAAGTATTTAACTAATTCAGTATATATGTAAACACATATTACTGTACTTTACAACGTAAATTGCACATAATATATATCTACATACTTTAAGGAAATTTGTATGATCTTCCCATTGCGCGGCTGTGTCACAAAATTACATGTATTAAAACATGACATGTATTATGTTTTGGCTTTTAAGTTTTGTTATTTTGTGCTTTTAGGATTGTTCTAAAGTTAGACAGTTTTTACAGTGGCTTAATTCCGTTTTCACTGTAACTTCTGAATATATAGTATGTTCTTTAGAGAGAACTTAAAAAGGAATGATTTCTATTGGTTTTTGTTTGTAAGGAACGTCTTGGCATCCCAGTCGCAGGTTCTGTGAAGTGTCGACAGCTTCATACCTACACTACTGGACAACCTTGTAGCGTGCTATTTTTTGGTTTATATTGTCTATTGCCCTATTGTTTTGGTCACTTTTAAAAGCAGATCCACCTCTTTAATAAAGTGTCTATATCCATTCACGCTTTCCATCGTTTCCCAATGCCTATATTTCCACCACTAAGCCACTTTATTATTCGAAATTTTATATTAGAGTCTATTTCCCTGCAACCTGCGGCAATCCTTCATGAACGAAGAAGTACCTAATAATGACTCTGCATTATTCCGATAATTTCAGCCAGTTTTACCAGGTTCGGGATTGCTGATTTGCTGATACTACTAGGGAAAATCGCAGCAGGCTATGTTTAGCATTACATAGCCAATTTACCTGCAACTTCTATGAGTCATTCTGAAATGCAGATCTACTTCTTAAGTGATATCTCTCTGTCGCAACCATGGTCTCTGTCATGTTTTAGGAAATCTATATTTTCGCTACCGGGCAAACTCAAAGCTGAACAGCAGTTAAGTGATGTCTTTCCAGCACAGCCTAAAGTAAAGTATAGTTTACACGTTTTAGCCTCGCGTTTCTGAACTGAACAACTGCATACTTACCGCTTACCGTTGACATATCGTTAATGCAGCGTTCACGTTATAATGTCCCCGCTGTTTGGAACTTTTGACCCCCTGTAGTCGCGACCCTACCGTATAGACAGTCAGGGTAACACCCATACTGTATATCAAATGCCGAGGATGTACGACACACCCTTAGCTACTACATTTTTTCTAGACAGTGTCGTACACACCCTTAGCTACCACATTGGCGCGAATTAACTATAACGGACACCGTCTGTAGCGAATGCGGTTTATTAGTCAACTGTCCTGTGGAGTTCTTCCTAAATTCTCCATATTTGTATCTAGCCCATATGAACATTGCTCAAATAATTCCGAACACTGTCAATAAAACTGCCAGAAGACACGGTGTGCCTCACACTGTCGGTAAGCGGTAATACGTGTAATTAGCTACCGTTGAAAAAATTTATTAAAAACATGGGGGTGTCTAAGACACCCTGTTGTCAACAGTGTGTCTGATACTGTGTGGGGTACATAGGTTCTAAACGTTGGGCACATTATAACGTGAACGCCGCATAAAGCTAATCGGCCGTTAGTAGCTACTATAAATTATATAGTTATCCTAAATAGCATCCATGTGTGCAAGCATGTTATACACTGCATAACGTTATCTGAGGCTTGGTTCTTGTTGGCAATTTGAATGGTTAGCTCGTCTGATAGCTAACAATACTCGCAGAGCTTGACACGGCTCTTAAATGGTCATAACTGTTGTTTTAGGCGAACTAAGCTGGAAATTATTGTCCTGACGGGTTGTGACAAAATCCGCTCCTAGAGCACACATATGACGCATTATATTAGATATTTCCGTAACATTTCCGGTCTATTCCCGTAACAACGTTACTATGCTGGTCAGTTAGTTACGTTATTATGATAACAATCGTTACATTGTTAAGCGATATTTGATGTAACATAAACAACGAAACTTAGCCTGACTATATGACGATGCATAATGTATTTCGCTTGTTTGTCACATTTACTGAGGTAACACGACAGCGAACTCATGATCCGTCCACGACCATCATTTTCACCATTACTGATGGACAGTTCCTTTTCAGATGTACTAAGGCATATATCTGGGCTTTACGGCAACGGTTGTAAAATGTTATGTACAGTAAGATGCGAGCGCATGGTCCTAATTGTGTCATCGGTTCAAATGGGCTAGCTGCTATGTCACGCAGACAGTCTAGCTCGACTATTCAAATTTTGAATATCCTAGCTAGGCTATGCGTTTGTCATCGACAGTCGAGCCGGACTGTGCTTTTGCTCGAGGCGTTCAGCTGAGCCCCTATAACTTAAGCCAGAGACTATTTAGTCTGCGAACATTACGTTCTACTATATGTATTTGAATAATACCCGAAAGACGTATACTGCTTAAAACGTTAATTATTTATATAAAAACAAATATATAACTTAGAATTAGTGTGAAAATGCTACAGAACAAAGCGCTATAACAGTAAGCACAATACTAAATAAAATGTCTCAAATGACAGTTCAGCCCGACGCTCCGTTTGTCACACAGAGCCTAGTTAAACTCCGTTTGTCACATTAAGACAAGCTAAGCTATCAAAATGTACCATAGTAGCCCTGTAAACTATAGTTCACCAGAACTAGTTGAGTTGGACGCGTGACATAATTTGGTCCTGGCGCACGCATCTTATCCTAAATGATGCATAAGGAACCAAATGTGTTGCAATATGCAATTGGTCTTGAGTTATTTATTGAAAAATATAGCCGCTCGCTGACAACTGTGTGCAATAATTTCTTGTTATTGTGTTTCACCTATGCGCGATGCTAGGCATTTGACCCTATTTCTGGACCGCGCCGAGAAACGTATTTCGTAAGACATGACGGAGTGGTTTTCTATGTCAACTGATCAGAATTTAATACTTTTCTTCACCGAGGTGACAGCATTTATTGTACGACAAATTCCAAATAAAATATGGGATATTATGTTCAATCTATTTTTCTCGATCAAGTATGTCCACATCATATCCAAATATGATTATATATGTGACGCAGGTTAAGAATGTATAGCAAACACATGGAACTTTGTGCGTGCCACTAAACGACGTTGCAGCAGTCATTTCGCAGCTTTATAAACATATATACTGTGCTAATATTTGTTACAATGTTCAGTGATATGTGATCTAGTAAACAGACAAACAATTTGGGGAATAAATTAATTTCCAGCAATTATCTGGCATTGGGTCCCTATTTTACTGCAACAATTGTTAAAAGGTTAAGCGACGTTTGGTGCCCAAACAGAAAAAGCATTGTATTACTTGAAGAAGTTGCAGCAACCATTTAACTTATTAGTTAGGCAAATCACTCAAATTTTTACTAATGCCTATAAAATTTAACACAAAGTCGCGGTGATACAAGAGTAAATATAGAGCTTTAACAGCACGAATGGAATGTGGTTGTAAATTTTTGTGATACTTACTATTATAGAGTCCAAGAGTAACGAGTTTAGTTCTTATTAAATTCTGGTTTTGCTATCCGATACGCTTCGACAGCGATATTCGTTGCTTCTTAAATACTATGACATATGAAATACCGAGTTACTCATGCGAAATACCAAATATTTTCAATTGTTCCGTGAAATTTAAAGATTTAGATTTAGAATACAATGCTTAAATGTAGCGTATTTCGCTCAAATATGCGTTTCTAATTTGTCGAAATATTACTTTAATTTATACGTGTTTAAATTGACAAAAATAGATGATGCATATCATAATTATTTTTTAACAAAGAATTGATTTTGTCAGTCAAATTTTAGAACGCTAATGCGAGTGTTACATGATCTTGGATTAGTTTACAGAAAGCTGTCCGGAAGTCTCGTGTTGCGGTGTATGTTACCATCCAAACTGAGTCCCGTAAACCGTTTGGATTGTATTTTAGTGCAAAGTATCTAGTGCAAAAAAGTAGGGTTTTTGGAACCGTTTTTATGTTTAGCATATATATTGTTGATCATGATATGTATTGTCAATCGATGATATGTCGCTCCATTTCTCAACAATCAACTGCCAAATCTGGTTTTTGAACGCAAAAATCGCTGATCGATGTCGTTTTAGAAAGAAAGATTGTTTGGACTTAGCTATTTGATCACATGCTGTATTACTACTAAAGATTTCATAGCAAATCATTTATCTTGAAAATACGCAAAATGCAATTCCCTGCATTCTGCAGGCCTTCCATAATTAATACCTGGAAAATGTTTCAGCTTACGTGACACACATGTTTTCATAGGTGCTCAAGGTCTTTCAGCTTTAGGGTGGATGCTTTCGGTGTGGGGGTGTGCGGTGGAGGGTATGGGTAACCAAAACTTTCCAAGTTCTCGAATTTGCTATGGTTGAGTGGGGTGTGGAGAATTAGGGTATAAGGATAGCTCGAAGGCTTCGAACCTTAAAGTGTAACTCCTTGCCCTCTACCGACACCAAAATACGTGTTCTCCTTGATTGTTTTATAGTTATCATCGTGTCACACGAATGATACAACTGCAGCCGTGAAATATTACAACGACCAAGGTTTTCAACAAACATCAAAAACTTTGAAAAAGGTTTATATATAAATGTGTTTTTGTTAGCACGAATATTATATAATAATTAATTAGTTGAATAAAATAAATATTACGATGTTATCTGACATAGTCGTTCTTACAGGAAATTAATATTTTTATTAATAATTATCTTCATTTTATTCACCTGACATTGTTTTGTTTTGCAGAACAGCTTACATTGAAAGGAGTAAATAATGGTTCAGGTTCGAGGTCATACTAAATATTATATAAATATTAGACGCTATATATGGCTTACGCTAATGTATAAAATCAATTCACTGTTTGGATTAGTTTTATTATATCAGGAGTTCTAAATAAAATATGCTTGTATTTATGCATCAAACGTAGTTGAAATCGAATATATAACACCAGCTGTATGCCAAGGCGCAGTCATTTTCTGCGTACTTCTCATCAACGGAAGACCATAATGTATGCTACAGGATTGTTAGATGAAAAACGAACCCTTCTGGTACCGCACGAAAGAAACCTGCAGGTGTATCCAATAAGTGTGAACAACCTAATGCTGAAATCTTGAAATTATTATTTGAAGCATCTATGAAATGATTTTAATCCTCTCATGCCCACTAGGTCCAAATGGACACAACGCACATTGCGACTCGTTGTGTTTACTGAGTTTGTCGTATATCGTACGTTTGAACGTACGTTGTTATTCGCTCGCATTGTGAGGTTCCTTAAGGAACCGAGCAATAGCTCTCAGATAGATCAGTGGTTTGCGTACACAAGTTTCACCCGTACGTTTCGGGTTCGATCCCTGGCGCAGGCTTGAGTTTGTCAAACATTGTACGGTACACAAATTAATTGGGACATGAAAGGGCTAATATACATGAACCTCTTTAGGGTGTTAGATAAATTGCGTCAAGGTTTACCTACTTGCTGCATTAACATTTTCCTCAATTACTATCCGCGTTTTCATATAATATAGTTATACCCTAAGCACAGACAAATTTAGCAGTCATAAATATTACAAATCACATCGTAATGTACTTTATCAAAGGGTGTTGTTGTCTTACACAGGCTGGATCGCCTCTGAGTAGAATCATTTCACTTACACAATATATATAGCCGTATATTTTTGTTGGAAGGTTACTACAATTTCAAGCGTTATGAACTCTCTATCATTAAGATGCTCCTTGAGACAACGGGTTGAACACTGTTCTCAATACACGATAGGAACGTCTTTAGCAAAGTTCACTCACATGAAATTGCTTGTTTACAAAATTTCCCAATTACCATCTACTAGAAAATTTTTCTTACATCCGACATTGAATTCTTACGTGTCTAATTTAACTCTGTTATATACGGCATTTCGCATCGAACTGAATTTTACATTCGACGTGTCAAACTCTCAATATTTAACTTGATTTAGATTGAATTTAGATATGTTTGCCTGGCATTTGTTTAAACTTGCAAGTTGCCGGCCATGTGACAATTTATACTCAATCAACGTAGCGGCAAGTCTGGTTTAGGAACTTGAGCCTTGGAAAACCCTTAAATAACCACATTTAAATTAAATTTAGGTATATGGTTCTGCTCTTTGAGGGAAGCTTCATGTGCCTTCCTCCGAAACATATTCTATCCACCTCAAGTATGTCCGGCATGCAGTGACTCTGGCACCTCATCGTATTCCCCGGCGGCGCATATGCCTATGGGATGCGGCGCGCAATTCAAGTCACATGTTTGTGACCAAAATAACAACGTAATAATGTTATAATGTAGTCATATACATACGACATATGTAGCACACGATACCTCGTACGTAACACATTTCCATACGGCTTGTCGTATACAATAAAAATTTTCGAGTAGACGTGTGCAATGTTTTATCAACGATCAAGAATGAAATTTGTGAACTCTTATATAAATCTGTATATATTGCTGGTCATTGTGTAATTTTCAAACTAGCGTATTTATATTGTGATGCATTAATATAGATAATGGATAAACAGAAGCGTGCATTGTGCTAAGAGGTAACTGTAGGACTTGTCATAAGCTGTTGCATATAAATTTTGGCTTAAATCACGGTGTTGGCAATTCGCAACAAGTGTAGAAATATCCAAAGACTGAAATTTGGACATAAACATTTATGGCCAGATTAATTTGACAATCTTGTACTGAGTGACAACCATCAGCCGACTGGAAGAATTGAACCGGGGAATCTTTATTGAGTGGGCATACCAAAAAGTACTGAGCTATTAGCAGCTGTTACTCTGATCTTTAAGGAACTTCAACATTAACAAATAACAGCGCCCGCGCAAACAAACACCACAGGACATAATCTGTTAACGTAACCCCTTGCAATACGTGATGATGCAGTCTGAAACTAATAAGTACCAACTTGTTAAACGTCAAATCTACAAGGGATAAAAATTTACAGCTTTCCTATTACCGATGAATCGTAATTTGGAACAAAACTGTTCGCGGACATACAGCTGTGCTATAGATACCCGGCAAATTTGTGGTTGCTAAAATTCAACGAAAATTACCGATTTTTTTGCGAATGAAAATCTACTCGATTTGGATTAGGCTGACTTTGTTCGCGCACACTGCGAGCTATACCACAGGACTGATGAATTTGTGACGTCTGTATTACGTAAAATTTTTTCGCGAACAAAGACAAATACAACGAAAAGCTCATAGACATTTAGATAACATTTTTCCTGCCAATTGAATATCGTCAAAATTGTTTTCAAACATACTGTTTTTCTATGCTTCTGTACGAGTAAAATTATCCAAATGTATATCGTGTTATATTCAGGCAGAGCCGACTCGAACTTTTGTGACCAAGGTCGACTCGACTCGAAGGTTGAAAGTCTAGACTCCGCTAGGCTCGAAATAAATTGATGGCGCCCCGAGCGGTCAACTAGTTTGTAGGATTTTCAATGGGTTCATGGTTCAGGAGGTTTTACGCACCTGATGGCGCCTCCGTCAGGTAGCGTGATAATTTGCTTAGTTTTAGGGTGGCACATCAAACTCAGCCTGTTACAGGTGATTAAACAAAATTTTAACTTAAAAATGAAGCCACGTACGCTCGGTTTCACCCTCGCTTGAGAGTTACTAGTAATTTTGGTTTAACAGCAATTAAGGAACACCACATTCGTATTCTGCGTGTTACAAAACCTATAATTACTTTATCTAAAGGCACAGAAAACAACTCAAGATGTTCGGCACGCAATTCATAAGCAAAAAATGAAGACAGGCTATATTTTTGCCGTCGGGTTTGACGATCTAAAACCCTGAATATCCCTGAAAAGTATAACATATCCAAGTTTGTTTCTAGGTCTGTAAGTACATCGCACTCAGCGTGATTTATAACTTTAAACAGACTCGTTTGACAGCTCAATGCCAGTATATCAAAAGTCGACATTTTAACCATATTCTGGTCACAGCGTCCCAGACAGTGGTTCTACAAAAAGTGTTGTTCAGCAAGCTTGTAAATATCGATAAACTACTGATCATGGACAGTGAAATTTTTTTGATTTGACGCCTTTGCCGTGGGATATGGACCACGATACCCCGCATTAGCAGATTTGCAACCATTGAATTGTAGTGGCTAAAGTTTTGAAGTTTAACTTATTAGTATACATATAACTCTATTGTTTTGCTTAGCACATCATTTTGTGATATTTGAAAAGGTATACGAAGTTTAGTAGCAAACCCATATTTTGTGAAAAAGTTTGTTATACTGTATTGCTATGTAACAAAGCGTTATAGCAACCCACCCCTTGCACTTACAGTAAGCTTCGTTGGCTACAAAAAGCTAAATTTCACCCTTATTGTTTGACCCATTGTGACGATACAAGCATTTTGGAGCATTTTCATCATACGTGCCCGGTTTTAAGACTGAAGACAGAAAGACAGACCATAGGTAACTTTCATAACACCACATTATGGTCAGGTAAATGGAGGTTTTAATCGCTGTGAGAGTTTAAGAAATAAATGTCACCAATAAATACCATCTTTGATTTTGGAGGTATGCCGGTTTCCTATATTTCGGTTATCTTGGGTTGTTTTTAAGGCGTTTTGGACCTAATCCTGGACCTAAGGACAGTGCCTTAAAATAGCTTAATATACGTAATGATACACTTGTGGAGTCTTAGCTGCTCTGCAAAATGAACCTGGTTAGGCTAAAATATATGTACTGCTCATTAGATGTTTGTCTTGTCACGTTTTGACCCCCTTTTATTAAGGAAGGCAGCAGGACTCTGTTTAAAGGGCGCGGGTAGAGATTTCAAGTTTTTGTTTGAGCTATCACAGTATACGATCATATATACGTTGCACATGTTAGACGGGATGCCACAAGAATAACCCACCAACTGGCAGTCGCAAATTTTGCCGCATCAAAAGTAGCTGTTATTCATTAAATTCAATATAAGGTATTCAAATGTAATTAGCTTAAAACAGAGTTTGTGGATATGTTAGCAACACAATTCATAATTTTTAGTATGCTGGCTGAAGATTTCTGAAAAATGGCTTTTGGCTGAGGGTTGGTTCATTGTTGCAAATGCACGGTTGAAATAACAGTCCATTCAACAGTTTTCGTCTGTCGGTTTTGTGTATGACCAAATTTGTTTCAGCAATGTCATTTGAAATTTTGAGGATCACCAGGATCATTAAACAGAATTTTATATTTTTGGACGCCCAGCTGTCACGATACGGTTAAACAATAACGACTATAATTTTTACATTTAAATTCTGGATGAGTGTACCGGCCGCAGGACCGGTTTTGAAAACCAATTTCGTTTACTACGTATGCGAAATATCTAAAGCGACTTTGGCTTTTCGTATTTTTGACTCCCAACCTTTCCTGAACAATATGTAAATTAACGAAGAAACAACATA
>JASANE010003773.1:0-12488 GCA_030248225.1 Trileptium ribeirensis
AAATGACCCATATGCAATTTCCAAAAATATCTAAGCGCAACAATATGGAGTTGTCTCGTAATTTCTTCATTATTTTTAGCTAAAATATTTGACTAATTTTGCTTGCAAAATTTGATGCTTATGATGCCGAACCACATTTCGATGGTCCTATGGCACATTTCACTTGTTTAGCAGAGAAACCATAATCGCTTGTGAAATTATCTTTCTGCTGCTTTAGCTCGTTATTGTATTTTTATAGGCTAGCTGCTCTTAGAGAATGACCTGCACGTTCCTGGTTCGTTGCTATAATTTTATTGCCGGTTCTCTACGATCTGCCATCAAGTTGGTAGAACTGGCGAAACGTAAATCTATGTCTGGTACATACACGCGTTGCATTCGGTTTGCTTAAAGTCGACTATTTAACTTTATATAAAACACTCGCCAGAAGTGACTGTCTTGTTTAGAACGACAAACATCGAACAAAATTTGCTGATCGTTGAACAAACTTGGAACATATCTCGAACAAAATTTATAAAAACGGGTTAAAAATTTCTAACAAAAATTGAAATTCTTCGAGCTAGTATCGCACGAACTTCGAACGAGCAACACTCATTTCTGGCGACTCCTAACTGTAGTATTTGGCATCGTAGATCTTTGCTATTCGCTGTATAAAACCGAGCGTAGAAAGCTGATAAGCTTCGTGGTTTTGTGCGTTGGGTTCAGCTTAAATAGTAGCAGTTATTTGTCTTTTCAGGATCTCGATACACGGTCAGCCGATGAGACATGAATTGGCTGTTCCATATTCGCAAAATGTGGAATAACACTCAGTAATTTTTTGATTGATTGCAAAGTAGTGTTATGGTATGGTATTGGGATTGGTCTTTTAATCGAAACAAAACAAACGTTGGGAACAAAAATATTTAGCGTTACGTATGACCTCATATCAATGACCTTCGAAATTTTCAAACCTCTGAAATTTTGGTGAAACAAAAATTGATCAGTATAAAATTTTCAACTGAGTCGCAACATATTTCAAATTCGGTTATAGAACATTGAACATCATGGTCAGTCTGCTGGAAATAGTATTTTAGGATTTTGAAAGCATGTTCATTTATGAATACTTCACTATTTTTAATTATAATGAGCGTGCTTAAGTATAGTATACAACTCAAAGCCGTGCAGTTATTAAGCGCTGCAAAGACATATTATTACTATTATTACAATTATGTTTCGTGAGCACCTCGAGTAGTGTGAACTCAGTCAAACTATTATTTCAAGCAAACATACTCGAAAATTAATTTTCGGTTTCAAATAAATCTATGTTTATTTTTTGCCAATGTGAATTTAGACACCACGTAGTAAATTTTATTTGAGTTGTAATCTAGAACTATCAAAAATACCTAAATGACAATTATTGTGGCCTCCATGGCCTTTCCACAAAGTCAAAGTCATACCTGAGTGATATTGTCACAAATAGTGGATTATATGCAAGGAGATTATTATAAAAATGGATAATTATATAAGGGTGATTCTGACGCAAACTTACATAAATAACCATTACAACCTGTGTTATGAGTTACGAATTATTCATGAGTTTATATTAAGCGCCTAGGAATGCTAGGCTTAGTCTAGAAGGTCAGTCAGTACAAGTGAGGTTTAGATTTGATTTTTAACCAAACTTGGAAGTCCTGAGTGTGTAATCTGGGCTGAAGTAAACTTACAATTAAATTTAATAATGAAACGGTCAATGTTTGAATTTTGTTATTTTGATGCTGTGAGGTGTATTTTTTGAATCGGTTCTGTAATCTTTTGTGATGTATTATAATGCTTCTTTCTGATCTTGTGTAATATTTATTTACTTACATCACGGTTGCTAAATCAGTGACTTTTATTGTGGCCGTGCTTAAATTTTTAATGGAACTTATTCTAGTATATGATTAACTTATTAAAATAATAGATTCTTATGGTATTTCCTTTATTACTACATCATGTTGAATTACACAACTCATCTGAGCTAAAGAAACTGCTAAAGAGAAAGAAGTTAACGGTTTTCGCGTTTTGTTCTATTTCATTTTTTGCTCATTATTCTAAAATTATATAATGAGGTTTTTCAAGGTATTCGATAGTCGTACAAATGAAAGCAAGCTAATTATATCTATTCATATCAATAATATGATGTTACCATTATGATTCAAATATCATTCTAGTTGTTTGAAACTAATATAGTTGTAAGACATATGTATATAATAAAAAACCAGAGTCACTACAACGATTTACAAATTTAAAAGTACGAATACAAGAAGTGTGTATAAAAGCCTAAACATGAAGTGTGTACAATATTCCAGTGAGTATAAAATGACTAAACAGGTGCTCGTCTTGAAATAGCTACATTATTATTGTATATATACTGTTATTTTTTGCTTTACCTATAACTTTACGTTTTATAATAGCTGCTCAGTTTATTGTGGCTGTTATACCAAAAGCAGCACGGGTTGTAAAGCATATATTTTGGGTATGAAAAGTATCAGCGTACTGTGAAGGATACATGTAATGTTATTATGTTTTGAGAAGTTTTAGGGACGAACCACGCAGTGCTGTGGTCCGTTTATGTATTTCAGGTGAACTTTTTACAAGTCTGTTTTATAGATGTCCATAGCTATAGTGCTGTGACCAAAATCGTAGCTCAATATGCTGCAAACTACGCTTGATACGACTGTAATATATTAATCAAAACAATTTCGTTTGGCACCGCTTCAAAAAGTTTAAGATTATTGATGTTAAACCTTTGTAAAGGTTTAAGGTCGAAGGTTTGCTCGTCTAAAATTTTTAAAAATAACGCTTGCAATCATGCAATCGGAGTTGAATCCTTTATAGGGTATATACAAGATTGCACGATAAAAATATCATTGTCAGGCATGAAAGAATTGAAGATTTTGTTGAAAGTGTAGTTTAGTGTAAATTTTTTAACTATTGGAGGTTAATAATTATACTTTAAGCTGCGATTTAGAGTGCTATGTTATATGTTGATATAATAAATTTGCATGCTTTCAAATGATTAAATAAGCATTATTATATCTATGGTAGACTCCGTAGTAAGACTCAAGCTTACAATATTGGGATTCATCACTGTCCCGCCATTCCAATGGCCCTTATTGACGAATTTGGGCAACTTTTTGGAATCATCAGCAGGAGATGGTCTGGTCCTTTAGCTTCTGAAGTTTGTTTCTTTGGTGTTGAAAACTTGTTTCAAAATTTTTACTAATCTGCTGTTGAAATCCAGTACAAAATTTTAGTGATGATCACTTGGCCATAATAATTGAGGTCCATGGCTCAATATGAGTGGATGATACGAAAAGTATATCGGGATTTTCGAACTGTATATAAGGTCGCGATGTAATTTGTCATACCTTTCTCGATATGCTATCATCAGTACAAATTTTAAACTATTGTAGCAATAAAACGAACAAAAATAAAGTCAGAACGATCATAATATAGGTGTATGATGATATATGTAGGGTGTACCAAGACTAATGCGCAGACTTGTAATTGGTTAACTTTCTCTTTTAGTTTGTTAAGTAGGGCAAATTTATTGGAAGTATGTACTTGATTTCAATTACGCCGTGCGATAACATGTTGATGCAGTTCCTAGAACTACGTATAATAGATATGTATGCCTAGAACTATAACAGTTAGAACTATATACATATGTATGCGTAGATCCTAGTTTTGGTGAGCAAGAACCACACCTACCTTACTCATATTTGGCGCATTTCCTCGATTGCCTTTTCGGTCTAAGATGTGTTTTCTTTTTGAACTGCATGTAGGAAATGCCGTAGCTGATATTTTGTCGTATATATATATATTCTGAGACGTGGTCCTTTAGAAAATCCCACGTTTTCGTTTCGTATAGTCTTCTTTATGACTACTATTTATAAAGTATATGTTTGTGTTATATACGTAAACTAGGTATATTATTACATATATATAGGAATGGTTGGTTGTTTATACATGATTCGGCAAATTTAGCGCTTGTAAAAGATGGTCAAGAGCAGTAGTTAAGCTGTAAATGTTTCGCATTTAAGCATGCTAACCATGCTATAATATATACTCACAGATCTGATGGCGAATGTAGCTGTAAAAAACTTTGATATAGCCAATTTATACTGCCTAAAATCATCCTGTTTTTATACCATGTGAATGTTCTATATCTGTAATAAAATTTCTATAGTTGCACTGTTATACAGAGTAGATGATTCGCTTTGATAAAATATCTGATTTTGGGTAAGTTGGATATGTCCGGCGGAGTCATGCTATTGTACGTACGCGTATATAGTAGACTCGGCTAATCCCGTCACTTCTTATTTCTACGCTGCATTTGCTGCCCTCATTGTCGACGTAAGTAAAAATAAAAAAATCATAATATAAATAAAATAAACATGTATAATTGTGCTAAATTTCGTAATGTTTTATTCAATACAGGGTTAGTCACGTGACTTAATTCGCCATTTTATTGAAAGCGCTACAAAGTGCTAAGAGGTCTTGGCTGGATCGCTATTTTTACTGCCAAAAAACTTGCCCATGTCATTGTTTTTTCCTGGAAACATTAATACCATTGCGTTGTCACGGGCCAGTAGATTACTGTTGTTTTTTAATTGGAAGTGTATCTTCTTAAATGAAGGAGTTATAAGCTCAAACCTGTCGGTGTCTGAAATTAATATTTCGGGTAATCCCGTCACTACTTTATTGCCACAATACTGTGACAATTTTATATGCTAGGGCTATATTTATTGTATATTTTGCCTTCTCAGGTTATTATAACGCCTGATTTCACGAAAATACAAGATGAGAAGCAGCGAATTTCGACGAACTTGATATTATGACGACCTAAAGATACTGATATGTTGCAGACATCCATTTTGAATTAAATTGTAGTACTTGAGGTAATACCTAAATAATCTCCTTCCTATTGGGAACCTCAACCTAGGAATGGTCTCAATATTTAGTGGTGGTGCGTGTCAGTACCAAGTATCTCGTTATTTAGTTGTCCCTGATCCGGGAAAATGTTTAATCGGGATTGTCTCCCGGAAACGAATTTCGGCATACGTTCCTGGAAATTTTGATAGGTAGGATAAAGCAAAGCATCACTACTCGATTAGAGACTAAGAGTTTGTTTTAATATCACTGTTGCGCGCACAGTGAGCGAATTCTCCATAAGAAATTCTTAGAAATATGAAGAAAATCATTCACTGAAATTTTAGGTACTATTTTCCAACAAATCCATAAAGAGGCGTGTTTCAGCAAAAGATTTTATGAAAGTTGAAATACATATTTAGTTTACTTCCGTGCATATATTTTTCTGTGTACTTACAGCCAAGAAACATCTATTCTTTGACACTGATGTGCATAACATGTCCAGCGTTCTTGTTTCAGGAACCTAAACTATATGGCTAAAATTAAACAAATTGTTAGAAGTAAAGGTAAAGGTTTAACTAAAGCTAAATTCCAAATCATTGATACGACGAATACTAAAAAAAATAAGCACACATCTCACCATATATGTAATCACGCATCACGACAGCAAGTGACCGCAAAAATGCGAGCGGAAAAGGAGACTAAAGTGGAGCAGTGGTCCGTTGATAAAATGCGAGCGGCTTTGGAGTATCTAGAAGAAGTGTACAAAACAAAATTTTCACATTTGGAACGGGGGAAGGCACACACTTCACATGCATTACAACCGCTAGATGTTGGAGTTTTCGCTTCAGTCAAAAAGTCATGGACAGCCCGATGTCAGCAGTTTCACATGAAAAATCCCGGAAAGGTTATTGGTCACCGAGAATTTTGCCAAATATTTACACAAGTATGGAAAAGTAGTGTTACGGCGGAAAAGGCAGTAATAGGCTTTGCAAAACCATGCCTATGCCCCTTTAACATGAATACGATAGATAGTGCGTTGTTCAAGCCAGCCGACGCTGTGCATGGTAATCAGTCGGTTCCAAAAGATATAACACTCACTGGTCGTCCAGTTGGATCAGATATTATGTCCACTCCACCACGTGAAACTTTTGGTGGTTTTAGTCCTGTGTTCGAACGAGAACCTTTGGAAACTGTCACGCAACAAGATGTGCATATTTCCTATGGACTAGAACAGGAATCACCGAATGACGACATACCTTCGACAAGCATAGGAATTACACACGATCCTAATTACGCCACCATAAATGATAATAATCGGTCCTACACCGTGATGGAAAACGTTTGCAGTTACAATGTGAATTACGTAAGCGAGAATGTATCCTGTTGTATGGGGATCGAATCGAACGGGACACATCCGAAGTTGGCGATACACCGACAACCACGTTTCAAGCTCTGATGACACCAGGAAACTCTAATACCGGTGCCGCTGCTGCACAATTCAAGCGTCTTCGTCCAGCGAAAGTGTATCTCAGCCCAACCCCGGAAAAACCGGACGATTTTAATGCAGAAAATTTTTGCACCGTGTGTAAAGGAAATTGGAAGAAAAGCAAATTTGACTGGTATCAGTGTAACATTTGCTCGCACTGGGCACACCAACACTGCGGGAAAAATATAAAAACGGCGCTTTTATCTGCAAAAATGTTTTCCAGTTTTAAAGTAGTATTCTGGAGCTCATATATATCAAATACTACACTTCGTTTCTTGGCGCTGTAAGCAAACATTACCTGATAGTTTCTATTTTGCTTTACCTTATAAACTGTTGTATTGTACTAGGACCAGTTCTGGCCTTAAGGGATCCCAGCTGCACCACCACTTTTTCCTGGGTGTGGCGCCCGGACAACCCCGGCTTCCACGACTCCCCGGTGATCTATGCGATGATCTAAGGGAACCGCTTAGTTTAGTAGGCTGCCGGCGTGTTAACCAGGGTGTTCGGCCTGGCCGATATGTTGGCCCACGTGTCTAGCGGTATGAAGGTCCTCCGAGGGAGAGTCAACCCTTACGCCTGCCCACAGGTAATAAGGCTGACTCGCCTTTCCCTCATAATCCACTTAATCCCATAAACGGGGTTCTCTGATCCTGTATAGTATTGGCGGGGTTTCCCGTTGGGGTGTCCCTATACACTGTTGTCCCGTTTCTAATGCACAACTGTCCTGAAACCTAGACTATAAGCGCGCGACACTCTTAAAGGTCTTAGTCGGGGTGTGTTCCCTAAATTTTGATTACTTATGATAACGCGGGGGCACTGGGGCGGAGGCCCCAGTCCCTTGAATACCTTTGGGATCTAACGACTATTGAAAATTTAAGCCTTAAGTCACGAGTGGTCTGGCGGGGTGCATCAGGATAGTGGGGCTGGATACTAACGCGGAGAAATGCGAGAGCATTCGCGACGGCGTAGTCAAATTCAAGGGGAAACGATCTTAGTCAAACTGAATTCATTCCTACGCAAAATTTTATTTCGAGCTTAGTTGTAATCCTAAATTTTCTGAGTACACTTGATCTATTGATGGGACGTTCGAGCTGCTACAGAAAATGCACACGGTTCAACTGATTTACTATTGAATCCTTTTTCTGTATTTTGCATACTTTATAAACACCACCCAATCGGGGTGTACAGAAACTATATACAGCACTTATAACATGACAATACCAAGGTCGGGTACCTTGCAAGATACCCCGATATAACTGTTAGATCTTTAATGAATATGGTATCCCCGGTCAATATTTAATCGGTTAGGGGCTCGTCCGTTGAATTCTCTCACCCATGAAAAAAGCTAACCCTTTTGCCAATGAAAATGCTGACGGCCCTGTGATTACAATGTTGGTGCTTTACGCATTCAAGCTCCAGATGAAATGAGATTCCAGAAAATTTGGTCGGGTTCTGGTCCGCAGTCGTTTGCATTGCATACTAACTATGAACGAAAGAACCAGCGAACGAATGGGGATTCGACGCTGCTGCTCGATTTCAGACAATTAGGGACAACGCGTGTCACCCGAGGATGCAAACGGCTACGTCCCCCGCGTCTTTCTCTTCACCACCTATAAATTTTGGCTAAGACCTAGTTAGACGCAACGTTTGGCCGTGTCTCCTCGTATTATAAAATTTTGCCTAAACCTAGGTGCGAATTTGAACGTTAGCCGAAACATTCCCGGTTCGTAGCCCGTCGGAAGGCGGTTCACAATGTTAATCGAAGGGGAGAAATAGAAAGCAGTCTGGACCCCTTCGACCTGCCGAGATGACACGCCAGGGGCAGCAGAGGCCTTCGGTTAATGGCCGAAACTTCCAGGAGTCCCGGTCACCGTAGCTGCACGACTTGGGGTGCCTGGGCCGTTCTCCCTTTTTGTGAAAATTAGCGCAATCCCAAATTTATAAAAAACCAGTGGGGTATCGCCCGAGACGAGGATCGCGACTGTCTCGGCACTTCTAGAAATTTGTTCCTGTACAGTAGCTAAAATGGAAACACCTTCCGCGAAGTAGAAATTTTGGTCACTATCGCGTAGAACAGAAACTATAATCACTGAATTTTCCTTGACCTAGAAATCTTGGACAATGCCATTTGTCTTAATGTAACAATTTTGATCACTCCTCGGACCTGTGAAAGAAGGAAAACGTCCGAGGAGCGGGGAACCAGTCGAGTTGCGAGCGACTGAAATTTTGAATAATTTTGATGCAATTTGTGAGTTTCCGCGGGGTCCGACCTTTACTGGCGCGCGGAGCATCCTTCCGACACTCCAACGTCCGCAAAGGGCGGCCCTTTGCCTGATTAAAAGAAGCAAAAGAAACCAGGGGAGGCTCTCCACCGTGGGGGCACGGCGAGAAACCACCCCTAGTACACCAAAAAGAAAGCAGAAAAACAAAAACTAAAACTCGATAAGAATAAAATTTCAAAATTGGCGACAACCGCCAAACCTAAACAGAAGATTCTCAACTGGCTCCGGTCGGGGAATCGGGCAGTCTCCTTATATACCTAACTTAAACCCTCCTTTTTTGCTTGTTCTCTCCTCTGTGTGCCCTAGCTCTCGAAATAGTGCCAAGTTTTAAATTCGAAAACTTTTAAAATCCCCGCCACAAACACCGATACGTCTATACAAACAAAACGAGCCGCAAATAGCTGCAAATACGTGTATATATAAATACATATAACAAGTTAAGACAGCCATAGCAGGCCCGTTCACACAAATCATATTATTCTTTATAATAATAGCCATCAGCCCCCAGCATCGGCGACGACAACAAGCTACAACACTGTACAGTGGCCGAAGTGTACCAAGGGCGACGTAAACAACTAAACCTCGCGCTGGTCGGCGCGAGGCCCTCGACGATGGCAACATATATCAGCGCTTCAAGCGCTTTTAATAGTTTAATTTTTTTGCGTTACTTTTGTTTATATTTTAGGAACGGAGAGGAGTAGGTGGCCGGGGGCGGGATCATATCCATGCCCTGGATGGTCTCCTACTGACTAAATTAAGATATCTTAGGAACTCCCTATAGGTGACCCGCTGGAGGCAGATTAATGCGTGGGCGATAGGAAAATTTTGGGTCCCAACTGAGTTAGGGGAATCCTGTGAAAATCCGTTGGGGCGGGTGGTCCTGGTTTTCAATAAAATAGCTAGTATAGGACCCAATGAAGGTACAGAGCTCCAAAATTGGAAGGTTTTGGTTTTAGTTGTGGCGATTTAAGGCCCTAAAGTTCGAGAGTTTAAATGCCGGATTGGGGGTCCCTAAGTACCTACGGGTTGGGGTCAAGTTGACCCGATCGAAAAATTTTGAAGCCTTATATGTCCCTAATAACAATTTAATGCCCCCCCCCCCCTTTTTGTTTGAATTCTATGAAAACGCCCAAAATTTCTAAAATCTTATACCCCTTTAAAAATGAAACTCTTTTCACGTTAAGTAAAGTTTATCCCCTGATTTATGCATTCCATTTATCCCGTACCGTACAAAATACATATCAGCTTTCGGCGGGGTGTCAGGATAAACTTGTGGGTCCCAGACAATTGTAAACCAAACCCAAATTTCCTTTTGTCGCAGGGACTTTGTACGTCACTCCGTCCCATCCTGACACCCGGACACAAGCACAAAGTATGTATATTATTTTATCGACTAACAAACATATATATATGCTATGGCTCACGGATGCGCACCGGAACCGAGCCTGGGGCACCTACTTTGCAAACTTGTTAAGTCCGATTGTGATGAATCGCGAAGTCTTTCCCTTGTGCCCGGCCGATCCGACGACGCATCCGTCCCACATTCCACTACGAAACAATGACATAATAGCACAACAATATTTTCCATAATGTAACAACAGTCCTGGGATCGATCGGATACCTTGACCGTAAGAGTTTGATTCAATTTTGGTGCGAAATCACCCCACGCACCTCGGGCTGGTGGAGCGTGATTACACATTTATAACACAACAGTATAATATGGATTTTATTTGACACAGCTATGAACAATACAGAAACAAATCTCCGATCACGCTCTTCCGGTATCAGATCACCCTCTTTTCGCCGAATTTTGAAGCCCTTTGGCCTACTTTGAATGTTTAAAATTCGGGATAAAAACTCGGGCTGTTACATCTCTTAAAATTTTTTGAATTTTATAGACTCCTTACTTACTGAAATATGAAAAAGAAAGTGAAAATTTTGCATGATTAGTTCCATGTGATGTACAGCCCTTGGTATCAATTAAGTGAAATTAGTGTGAAACTTAAAATTTAGCCCGTTTGAGTTTAAGATCACACTAAATTTCGGAAAATTCTCCCAAAAATTTCCCACAAATTTTCAAAAATTTGCTAACACGAGGGTAGAAGGACGATCAACTTGTTTGGTTGTCAACAAAAACGCGTCCCTTCTCCCTTTATTTTCGGTAATTTTGGAAGTTTTCCTTATGGGTTGTAATATTTTATGATAGTTGTAAAATTTCTGTATCTTTGAAAGTATTTCCGAAAAGTGCTATTTATTGTTTGTGAAAACAATATGCCACCTTTGCCACACATAACATAACAATCTATTAATCTATATATATATACAGTTGCATTTTCATTATAATATTCAGCACGTACCTCCAAAGTTTCGGGGTAGGATTGGTCCCCTGCCCTAGATTCAAGGTAACCCCTAGGAAAAGATCCGGCTGCCGGGGTGCCAAATCTCAGAAGTTCCCGTCTAATTTTAATGCCTCCATTTGATAATTCATGGTTTGGTTTTGTTTAATTTGTTATAATCTTGGTGATAGACGTTACTACGGTCAGGTTATTTAGGAGCTATTTACGCCACTCGTGATACTTCGTTTGATTACGTTGGTTTGTATTGGAGTTATACTTTATTCGCTCTAATTTAAGTAACTAATTTTCCTATCATGAGGTCATTCAGAAGTGATTTGCTCCGTCCGTATTACTCAGTTTGATAACCTGCATTTGTGTCTTATCTTGCTTGCTCTGCGTGGTCCTACTGCTTATTCACTATCAATTATTCCCTACTTATGTCGTACGGTTCGACGTCGTTCGCCCTACTTGCTCTTCCCATTCTTATCCTTTACTTAAGTCTCGCACACAGTTGTTTAATTCCTTAGCAGTCCGCGCGTTACTTCCCTTATTGCGCTCGCTTACCGCATTAGACGGCCGAGTTCGGCATCGCGCACTAACTGGCTAACCCACTCCCGCAAATTACGCAGGCAGTACTTGGAAACCATTGGTTTCTCGAACTGTGGGCGCTCTTGCCATTCTATGTGTGGCTCATCCCGTTCCCAGGCATCCGCGGAGTTAAAAGCGACTGTCCAGTTAGGGAAGTACACATTGTGGAACGCGTCGTGCTGCTGCCGATGGTTAGCGAGGCGACAATCCGCTTAAATTCGACCGTCCAAGACATTGCGTCTTCGTTAGTCGCGGCCCATCGGGGTATCGGCGGTGCGACAATCACGGGCGTTCGTGTTGGTACCCGCGGGAGATAGCATCCCTAGGTGGCGTTTGATCTTCTTGAAGGCTGCATTTGGGTTGGTCGCATGGAGCTGCTCCAGGGGCGCCTTCCGATAAATGTATTGGTAGCATCAAGTAAGATGATGCATTTAGTCAGTGCCGTCAAGACGGTGCTGGTCAGTTGGATCATGCGGATCAACGTGGTGCCAGGCCATTCGCAGGCTAGCCACTTGTTATCGTTGGCAATCTCCAGCAATGGCAGCGTAAGCGCGTCGCCCATGATGATGACGTGCGGCCAGCGAGCGTAGCCGGAAGTGAGGTATTCCCGCACCTCTTCTAAGAGCCGACCCATGACCTTGTGACAGTGTCTGGGTGGTTCGCCCTGCCGCAATTGCTGGGTCGTGCGTCCGACGCCCCAGAAGGTGTCGGTGGTTACCTCGAGGAGTGGTCGATTGCCAGTCAGATGTAGGATCCGCGCGTAGCTAGGGATGGTGAACTTGTGGAGCAGGATTGGACGCATAATGTGCTCAAGCAAGGGTTTGAGCCGGGCACTTGTTATGTTGTCAACCAACTTGTCCTTTAGCGCCCGAGCAATATGTACTGAATCCCAAGAACTAACAT